>BMAV01023179.1:411014-451036 GCA_019973955.1 Trichonephila inaurata madagascariensis | reverse complement strand
TTTCCAACACCTCTTAACCCTTTATTTTGGGCCCTTTTTTTTCTAGTAATGTTACGTTATAATGTTTTTCGGATTGAGCTTGATTTATAAAAAGGAATTCATTAAGCTTATTACCTAAAATTAACTTGATTTTTAAGGCCATTTTTTTTTTTGGTAGGAAGTATGTTTCCAATCGCTCTCTGGGTATTCATTCAAAGGTATTCATTTTATGTTTTGCATTTCTTTTTATATCACATTACATGATATTTATAAAACATAATTTTCAAATACTAAAACCTACAAAAGGAATTATAAATTAGATATATTTAGAATTCAAAATGTTAAAATTTTATATATATTGCTTTCCATGAAATTTCAGAAAACAGGGATTAACGCATAGTGGGATATTGCAAGATGTACAAACGTGTCTTGTTCACTTCTCATGTGCTTTAGTAGAGCACAACGGCAATGTTTATGTATTTTTTGTGAAGTTAGCCTATGGCCACATACTTTAGTCCATCTCGTCCTCTGGAATAGCTTTCTTGCTGTTCAGGAAACTTACAGATCATCTTTTGCATAAATGACTTGAAAATTCGGAAATCAGTTGTCGTGCTAACCGAAATGCCAGCAGCACAAATCTCATAGGAAGGAAAATAGCTTTCCATCGACATTTAAAAATTAATGAAGTTGTTGGTAAGCACACTTACCACAGAGCCTTATAAATAAGATGACCATTTTTTTTACAATGAAAAGGAGGACGAAAAATTTAAGAAAAAATTACAACTTCAATATATGAAACGTTTTATTAATTCAAACAAAAATACGCTAATTACGCTTACATTCTTTTTAATTATTATCTTAAACGAGTATTTTTCCCATTGAATTCTGTTTTTTGTCAACATATCATTTTTTAATATATCGGAAAGTTCGGGCAAAAAATATGCTTCATGCTGAAGTTTACGGTAAGCAGTGTAGCTAAAATATTAATATTCAATTTAGATTTCTCGCTAGTCACTTCACAAAAATCATTAGCAGCTGAAAAAAACTCTTTCAACTGCTGCATTAGTTTCAGGGCAGCACAACGTAAATAAAAAAAGAATAACTAAATTTTTATATGGAATGTGTTCAATTTTTAAAAGGTTTCGTATTTCCACCCATCTTTTATCAATTTCAGCATTATGATGTGTTTCAGTTGTTTCAATTTATTATAATTTAACTGTACCTTCAGTCTTCCAATTTCATCAAACAAACCACTGCCAATGATTTTAATATCAGGCATTTCTTTTGATAAAAAATCAATACAGTTTTCTGTATCTGTCCAATTTACTTGCGATGGAGTCAAAAAACACCATTGAAAACTGTTATTTCCTGTGATATTTGTTTCAGACCATTCTTCGACATTTTGGAAACATGTTTGGTTCATCTCTGAAAATAGAGATTAACAGATCAATTTTAAAATATTGAAAAGAAGGACAAAAAGGAGGACACTTTTCGAGGAAGGACAGAACCTATAAAAGGAGGACGTTTGATCACCATTTTATAAAGGGTTAAAAGGAAATGAATTGAGTAATAAACATAAGAATAGGCCTCACTTTTGTAATTTCACGTCTAATTTAACAAACAACGCGGAGGAAATCCCGATGAGTGAAGAAAATATAAAAATACCTAAAATTATAAACAGGAGTCAGCATATTTATATTTCATCGGGTTAAGGAAAAAGCAAACACGTGTCATTTACTTCAAAATAAATGGAGAAGTTTCCTTCTTACTAACGAAGGTGGAAATATATCGGTGACTAATGTGTATTAAATTCCATAAACAAACGGATGTATCTTCGTTTCATAGAAAGAAAGATCGCAATGATGCTTAAGAAAATATGATAAATAATAAATACACGAGTCATTCGAGATGAGAATGACACAGCTTGCTACTAAGAGGTGTCGATTTTATCAAAAAGTAATAGCAACAGAATTCTAAGAATAGTAAAATTAGGTTGTTGTTTTTATAAGTTTAGATGCCGCCGGATAATGGTTCATTTATTTATTCATATTTT
Organism: Trichonephila inaurata madagascariensis; assembly: GCA_019973955.1. Taxonomy (NCBI): domain Eukaryota; kingdom Metazoa; phylum Arthropoda; class Arachnida; order Araneae; family Nephilidae; genus Trichonephila; species Trichonephila inaurata. The sequence goes on along the minus strand of BMAV01023179.1, from coordinate 449,004 downwards.
CAAATAAGTAGATTTAAAAAAGCGAAAGAGAGCATCAGCAGGTAACGGGACTTTTTACGAAACAATCCTCGTTATTAATTTTAAATTACTTAAAAAAAAATTTAATACTTTCTATGCCTTTTTATGCAGCGATTCAGTGTTTTTTTAACATGATATAATCAGGAAATCAAATTTTAATAGCATTCCTATTGATATTTTTTAAAAAAATCAAAATAAAGGTTTTAACTCTTTTATTTAATTATTTCAAAAATGTCAATTTCCCATTAATAATCCTACAATACTGGCAGTAAAATTTATATTATGAGCTATAATTAGTTTGATAAATACACTTCATTAGTTAGAATTTCAGGGCCGTGGGTAGCCTAGTGGCTAGAGCATCGGGCTCCAGAGCGGAATGCATGGGTTCGATGCCTGATGTCGCCAAATACCCTCCGAGTACACACGGAGTACGTGCTCGTTAAATCAGTGGGTCCGAAGTCTTGTGGGCTGAATCACGAGTGCAAGGGACTGGAGAATATTTCCTTCCCCTTCAGTTCCATGCCAAAATTGTGGAGGTGGATCTAGGTGGTGTCGCCATCTATCGTCCCTTTGGGAATTTTCCCGAGCTAAATCGTACTGCCCCCTGTATGGTGCTCAAGGCCAACGACAGGCGTACATCCAGCCACGATGAATTTCGTGGGCCTCGGTCTGACTACGTCAGGCAGGTGGCATTCGAAACAACAGCAACAACGATTAGAATTTAAACATTAAAACATCCGACACACTTGGAATTCACAAGTGTAGAGCATAGGACGTTAAAGTTGAATTAAAAGTGGTAAAATCCAGGTTAAGCTCAATGAAGTCTTAAGTAACAATTATTTTTTAAGTTTGGTTACCCAAAGACAACCCATATAAAATTGAAAAAAAAAATAATTGTCAAAGAACATGGCCGATTTTTCAAAGAAACAACATTCTTTCTTCACCTGCCGGTTACTGATGATCAATGGTCGTTAGAGGGCACTTCTGCTGCTTGGTAAAGTCAGTTACAGTAATTATGAATTACACAAATGAATTTTTACCGTAGGGTAGAATAACTATATATGTAAAGAATCGAATGGACTCGAACTTTTAAATGTCTGGATGTATATATTTCTCTGCTCATGGGATCTTTTATTCATAAATAAGATGTCACCAAACATTAGCACGCACAACAAAATGTTTGTTAAGCACGAGTTTTTTAAAAAAGTATTCATCTCATTGACCTTTAGTCCTTCAGCACAAGCTTCTATATAATGAGTTGTTTGATATACTACTAGAGCTTTAACTGTCAAGAATTAACTTTTCAGAGGTGTTTGTTTACTACGTATAGTGTTTTGACACCTTTTTGCATCAGTATCATTTGAAAATTATGATTGCGCGACGAAAATTATGATTGAATATTGGGTCACAAATATTGAAAGTTTGAGAAGTACTGAGATAATAAAATTATTTTTTTCGAAAGTACACATCTCAATTTTGATCATCAGAGTTTTGATGAAATTGCACAGTGCCGTATTATACAAATCTTCTCATCAGGAGGATCTTTCCCAAATAGATTGCAAAATATCGCAGATAAACAATTTTATCTCATGTTATTTATAATACACTACGCGAAATTAAAATGTACCAGTAAGAGTTGACAAGCAACGAAAAATAAATTATATTTATTTAGAAATAATACTCTCGTAACACAGAATGAGGATAATGTCATCTCAGTACGCTGCAGAAGCAGCACGAACATCGATATGTGAAATAGCTCGTATACCCCTCAGGGGGTTCACCTTTTTTAGGTGGGTACGGGTGTCCCAATCCCGAGGTACCCTAGTGATCTTTTCCTTTTCCCAAGGAGTTTACTATCTTTGGTAAACACGGGTGGTGTCACGACCTCGGGGTACCCCAGTGATCCTTCTCTATTTTCTACCCTTCATCTTGTCATCCAATTTCTCCTTTTCTTCTTTTCCCGTCCAGACCACAGACCTATGAATGTTTGGCTCAGTATAGCCAAAACTGGCTCTTGCGCCATAAAACACCAAACTCATCATCATCATCAATAGCTCGTATAAGTATAGATTAAATAACGACGATGATGTCGTGTACTTTATGAATTATATTGTGCCATGGGCACAGATGACGATTCTTTCCAGCTCTGTTGTCGTCTTCATAGAGGTTTATGTTTGTGTCGAAAGGCACTCATGTCCAGGGACGTCTTAAGACTTTTTGAGACACTGGGCCCAGAGAAAAATTTTTAGGGCCCTTGGACCCTATGCAAAAGTAGGCTTTACCTGGTATCTTTAAAAGTAGACAGTATAAAGCATACATTGTCAAGCACTGGCTCGAACGGTAATTTGAAACAAATGTGCACGACACACAATCTCAAAAACCCAGACACAAACCGTCTCGACCAATGGCTACATTTTGACTAAATGAGTTGAATGATTAGTTATGGAACTAGGCCTAGGCCTTGACATGGACAATGAGTCATTACATAATGACTCACTTTGACTTACCACTTTTGCCAGTTGACAGGCAGTTTGAAATTCCCTGTTTTTCGGAAAATATGTCTGGGAGTAATTTTTGACCCTTAAAATTATCCGGTTCATGATCTTATTAAAACAGAGTAGAGAACGAAGTGAGGCTCCCACCAAAGGCGTGGCCCTGGGCCCGGGAAAAGTTGGCCCATGCCTTAAGGTGTCCCTGCCGATGTCATTTAGAGAGGCAAGGATGGCAGGGCATGAGATCTTGATTCAATCAAAGTACGAATGACGTACTGAGAGATGGATCTTAATTTCCTGTAAAACATTTGCCATAGTGGTAGGGTATACAAGAGGCGTCCAATATCATCTAGATGTGTTCGATTAGTGAGAAATCAGGGAAGAATGAAGGTCAGCGAAGCATCTGTACATTCTGTAGAGCTCATTAGCTGATCCATGCAGTTTTCGATCGCATGTTATCCTGCTGGTAAAAGACACTGGGTTATGGCCAGTGGCTGAGTGGTAACGTATTGCGCTTCCACTCCACAGATCCGGGGTTCAAATTCCGGGCTGGGAAAGGTCGACTCAACCTTTCATCCCTTCAGAGGGTCGATAAAAGAGTACCAAGCTTTCTTGGGAACTGAATATTGGGGGTTTTCGCATCAAACTGACCACTTGACCGAAACATCTGCACATGCACCCCAGCGCCTAAGCTCACGTAAACTGAGATAAACACAGTAGGCCTTGGCCCTCATGAGCTGTTGCGCCACTGAGTTCAGTTCAGTTCAGTAAAGAACACTGGGTACCTCCGAAGAAGGGACAGTATTCATAAATGAATTTGATTAATCAAATTAACACAAAATAATCAAAAATATTACCAGTAAAATTTTGATGATGCATTGATTCTTAAAAGCAATTATAATCGTAGTTTAATATCTTAAAACACATTAAACTGATAAAAAATGTATTATTTAATGTGTGAAAAATATTCTTTTTTCTCTCTAAATAAAAACATTTTTTCGTGATGCTGTAATAAATTTATTACGTACTATCGTAACAATATATATATGCCAACGTTGAAGATAACTTACAAAGTTGGAAACCCCAATTTTGCATGTGTCGTACGAGCTGAATTGGCAAACTATGAGCTTCGTTTCATATAATGCCACCTATACGGTTGTGATAGTACATTATTGCAAGCTATCGTTGGAAAATATCACAACGATTGTCTGGACTGGAATCGTCGCGTGAGAAGAAAGGTGTTGCTTCATACGAAGACTTATTAACAATCAAAGGAACAAAAACTCCTCAATTTTCCAGGAAGCTGCAAGAGCTGCAGGTTTATCAAAATCTGAGGACTTTTTTTATCAATGAAGTTTCGGGGACGATGCAGCTTCAATGATGAATTTAACTGAAGAGGGTCACAGAGAACAAATTTTACGAAAAAAAAAAAAGAACAAATAAATAGAAGTACGCTAAGAAACAAAATATATCAAGAAAACAAAGTACAAAGTATGCTTATAAAAAATCAAATCAGATCGGGAAGATAAATAAATTATGTTTTTATTAGACGGGGATTTGAAAATACTTCTTACTTATAATAAAAATATATGAAAATATTTTTGCTTGTCACAGGAAGCAGAATAATTATCTTATTTGTTCAATAGTTTCTAATTAATTTGCATAACGCATAAATTCTTACGAAATCTGACATTATTACTGACTCCTCAGATATCAATAACCGCAACACTGATTGCAGCAAGATCAGCTATTCTTAAAACTTGCTTAATAAACTTACGAAATCCTCTGCTTATTACGTTAGTTTTAAAAGTATGACCAAGCTATTCGCGTCTTAGAAAAAATCACGCAGGCATAGGTTTTACAAGTCATTTCCTCTCTTCTAATGAAAGGTTCCGATAGATGTAAAATAAAATCCAACAAAATTCTTAGAATGGAGAAATATAATTAATAAAACAATAAAATCTTTCCTTCGGTTTTCTGTATATTTTTCGTTGAAGATTGTAATCGAACAATGATTATTTTTCGTTGATTTTTCAGCCTATATTATTACGAAGCTGTCTTTCAAATTGCATAGGCAACTTCGTATTCAAATTTTTAAAATGAATATTTGTTGAAAAGGTTCAATTGCAGTAGGACTACGAATCGTAAAACTTATGTATTGAAAACAAAGGAAGAAAAAAATCACTGTACAATTTAAACAATTGTATCATTATTATTTATTGTTATTATTTAAAATTACAATGATGTTTTTACACACAAGTGATCCAATACCAGTGTTGGATTAAACGAAGTGGAAACTCCTAGGCAGTCGAATTCTCGGGGCTCTGCAGCCTAATAATTTTATTACACATCATTTTAGGAATATATTTCATTGCACAAATAAAATGACAAATTATCATCAAATTAAAAAAATATAACTAAACAATAATTATTTATTAGAATCTGTAATAAAAAACTAATTCTTGCAATAAAAAATAGCTGAATATTTGTTTTTCTCAATTTTCGGGGGCCCCTTAAAAGCGTATGGCCCATAGGCAATTACCTACTCCGCTTAATAAGTAACCCGGTACTGTCCAATAAATTCTCAAAAAGTAGGAATTAGAGGACTGATTAATTTCATTTGCTCAAGGACCAAATATTAGGCCAAGATTTTTTCAAACAAACGTTAAATTACGAGAAAAATTGTACCGATATACTTTTGATTCAAGACCGTTGTGACGTCTTCGATTGGGAGTGAACCTCACCCATCTATTCAAGTGAAGTTTTATGGCCCCAAACAGACGTTGGGTGACAAGAGCACGTGGCTAAGGGGTCATTGTGTATTGTCTGGCCTCGGACAAACGCAGACATCGAGTCTGGAATTTACAATAACCAAAGAATGCCGGTGACAATAGGTTGACGTATAGACGAAGCCTGTATGAAAATCGGTGCCGAGAGAATGGGGCTATAAGGCCCAGGTGGTGTGATGGATGAGAGTTTCAGAAGTTGGATGAGAATTATGGCGCCCTTAGGTTCCAGACAGACGAGGAATGTGTTTGTGTTTGCCCCACAAATGGGAGACGAATGTGGTCCGGGGACGAGGGCAGACCTTTTTTTTGGCCTGCCAATGAGGAAGACGAGGGGCGTGTTGTGGACCCACTCCTGGTGTTTAAAAGGGGTTGATTTTGAGAAGAGAGAACGGGGGAAAAAACTTGGACGGAGCCCTGGATGGAAACAGAGAGATAGAGCCCTGGAAGGAGACAAACTGGATAAAAGCCCTGAAAGGAAAAGGGAATAGCGAGTGCCTTTCGGAAAAGGGATTGAACTCCCGTGGAAAAGACTGTCCGCCCGGCTTGGTATATTTATTGGACTTTTTAGTAACATGTGAAGCTATTAAATACTGTTTTAATTTTAAAATGAGGCTGTGACAAATTTTCTTGTGTGCTAACTACTCACGATGTTACACCGCGCGCGTGTACTCGTTTATTAACGTCTCTCTAAAGCAGCATGAAAGCTATTGGTGACACACCTTGTAATTTTAAACTACGGTCAAGTGACCCTTCGCTGGGGTCCCATTTTTCTACGAGGCGTGTCCCGAAACTAAGTACCATTTCGTTCTACCGCAACCGCAGTGATAGTTTTGCAGTTCAACACTTACGCACACGTGTCTCTGGATGATTGTCAGTCAGTCCAGTGACGCCATTACAGGCGGATTGTATTGTTTTTACACGTGTTAGTGAACGACTGCCGATCGCGCCGACTGTGAAATGCGTTCTGTAATCAGTTTTTTGAATGCAAGGAATGCTAAACCAGTTGAAATTTATCTTTGAACTGTAGAGATTTATTGTGAAAATGTAACAACTGACAAGTTTAACTAGCATTAGTCCTTCTATATGAGGATCTTCAGTGGCACCCGGACTCGAAGCAGCGACCCCACAATCGTCGACCACTTCGTATCCATGCCCTCTAGGCTACAGGTAAGATCTTGAATACACGCAAGGGTAGAGAAAGGAAAACTGATAGACAGAAAAGTGAATTAGCAATTTAGAAATTATTTCAAAAAGCTTATTTTTCCTATACTCATGTCCAAAATTATGGTCACAAACACAAAATCTGGGAAAAATGATGAACTACTTGCTGTGTTCCCACGAAATTTCTCACAGTGACGTATTACAATGTGAGAAAGAGAATATAGTAACACATAACCGTTTAGAAAGTATCTTAATTTTGAATTGAGATACAGGATATATCAAAAAGTGTGAAATCATGAATCAGAGATAAAGCATTTAACTCTGAAAAAGTTTGTCTAATTTGAAGTGCGACCACTGTGCACCGGTATACAAGTCTCATAACAAGCTGTCATACTGTTTATGAGGGTGTCAAAAAATATTTATGGCAGCAATGCCCAACTTTTAATTCCTGGGGATCCTGGGAGGGGGGCTACGCTGAGAAATGGCTTTTCCAAGACCATCTCAAACATATTCAAAAGGATTGAGATCCGAAGACTTCGAGGGCAAATCCGTACAACTAATGGACTCTTCATGAAATTCATCAACAATGTGAGTTCTGTGTAGTCGTGCCATAAAGATGTAATATGGGATCATAGCACCCAGAAGAACATCACATGGGTTTCCAGAATCTCATTCTAATGGCTCTGTGGGTTGTGAGTTGATTATGCAAAGACGATAGCTACCATTTTTATTTTATAGAAAACAGAGGTACATATGAATATACAAATATCAAGCTTTCGTTATTTCGTGTGTAAGTTTTGTTGATTTTCATCTGCTGCTGCAGTTTCGTTGACAATAGTAAGTACAGTCTAGTACTGTCTATAAGTTGCTGTCCCGCTTCGTTAAGGCAGCTGGCAGTCGGATGGATGAAAATGGGGTTGTCACATGCTGATGCCGCTAGACGTCTCAAAGTGTCTCGTAGTGGGGTCCAACGACTGTAGGATCAATATCAACTCGAAATTTCTGTGTTCATAAGATATGTTGTAGGTCGACCACGAGTTACAACAACTACAAAAGACCATTTTCTATCTCTTTCGACCCGAAGGAAAAGGACCACACTACCGTGCCACAAGCTCGTTTCAGACCACTTTGTAGCATCAGGGAGAATATCCGTTACTGCTGTGCGAAGACGCCTTCACAATGCAGGTTTCTATACAAGACGACCAGTTGTGTGTGTCCATCTCAACGGACAATAGAGAAGGACCCTCTTATTGTGAGTAAGAGAATATGTTTCTTCGATCAAACAGCAATGGATTTCTATACTCTTCACAGAAGAGACACAAATTCACACTGAAGAGAAATGCAGGGTGTGTGTCTACTGATTTGGAAGGAACAACGCACCTAATACCATCAATCTAATACTATTGAAAGACACAGTTATAGAAAAGATGAATCATGGTTTAGGCAGGGATCTCACTCGGTGACGGACCTGTACTGCCTCATGGATGAGCTCTGACTGATGTGGGTTATCGGGATGCGATCCTTAGTCCATATGGCCATCCATGTACTGGTGCTATTGGTACCAGTTTCATTCTGATGGATGATAATGCACGATCTCATCGAGCAGAGGTTGTTGAGGACTATCTTGAGGGTCACAGTTTGGAAGGAATGGAATGGCCTGCTCTATCTCCAGACCTTTTAGACGTAGAACATCTTTGGTAACTATCGTAGAAAATAGGTTGCTGCTTTCAGTTCTCCTCCAAGGTTGTTGCATGAGCTAGAACAAAGCTTACTTCTTGTCTGGTCTTCGCTTCCCATTTCCGTGTCCGATAATTTAATTGACAATATGTAAAGTCGATGCCGCAAATGCTTTCAAGTTAAGGGGGAAACATTCCTTATTAAAATCTTTTTTTGTAATGTTTCTATGACATTTTACCACATAAAAATGCAATGTACCATTTTTTTTTCAAGAATGGACTTCTCCGTCAAGAATGCTTTTTGCTGTAACTCATTTTTACATTAAACTTATGTAAATTTCTATGACGCATAACGAATAACTGTTTCGTGCACATTTCTTCCAAATTTGTTTTGTTTTTGTTACATTCATTCATTTATAAATAAGAAGCAAAAAACAGTTGTACCTTAAATTTGGAAGCCTCTGTACTTTAGCGTACTTATTTACTTAAACTTACAAACAAATGAATTGAATAAAAAATTAAAAAAATTGATGTTCCACAGGTTTTTATAACGGACTAAATAGTATGCAATTCTTCTTCATTTTTTTTTATTTCTGCTGTTTTATTCTCTCTCTTTTTTTTATACCTTTTTCGTTTTCTTCATCTTTCTCTCTTCCTTTTCGTTTTCCCCCCTTCTTTTTTCATGTTTTCATGCATTATTATCCATTTCTGAGCTATGGACCAAATTTCAAGTTTATAGCTCATCGGGAAGTTAGTTTAAAATAGATTTCAAAATTCCACAAGGGCAGACATACAAGAAAGCGAGTTGATAAAAACATGGCAGAATAATTATGCTTATATAATATTAATGATTATGCAAAATATTAACTACAATAACACTGCATTTTTCACGCTGTTTAAGTATATTATTACGTGTAGAATGTTGCGCAAACAATTTAATTAAAAGTGAAGTAACCGTTGACTGTTTAAGCTGTCCTAGTGAAATTGTACTTTCAATGCTATAAAATATGCCAATGAGATTTCGTCAGAGTTCCTAATAAAGGAAAGTGTTTTGAAATTGGAGATGTAGAAGTAAGCATTTCTCCTTACTTTGCAACTTCATTCAATCGTTAAGATTTCGCAGATAATATATAAGGAAAAGCAGAATACAAAGTAATATATTGTGGAAAAGATTGTCTTCTCTTCAGTAACGGTATAGAATTTGAAAATTTATTTTTTAAATAATGAGCTAAATGTTCTCCGAGATATTTTTAAAAATTCTAACAGATTATAAAAGAGAAAAGAAAAAGAAATTTCTTCTTCATGAATCACATGTTTAGACTTATTTGAATTTGTGCTGTTATACTGAAAAATTTTCATTAAGGTATCTGACTACGTTCGGAACCGTGATTTTGCAAAAGTGCATAAGTGGATAATTTTCATGATATTTAGTATCCCTTAGATTAGAATACATGTATAAAATAGTTTTAAGGACATTTTGACAAAAAAAAATATTTAAATACAATATTTTGGCAAAAAATTAACTTAGAATAATCTTTTTTTCAAAATATTCTCCTTTTGTGAAAAATGCTTCTATTATAATATCTTGCCTGTATATAGCTCAGACCTCTCTACAGAGGCTCAACTAGAATTTTTGAAATATATAACTTAGAAGTGGGTTTATCCATATTTTACGACGTCAGTGGGGAGCAATTTTAAGAAAAAAACGCTAATAACTATTTCAATTGGTGGTAACTCTGAAAATAATGTGAATTTTTCAAAAATTCTAGTTGAGCCTCTGTACAGAGGTCTGAGCTATTTACAGGCAGAATATTATTATAATAGAAGCATTTTTCACAAAAGAGAACATTTTGTAAAAAGATTATTCTAAGAATATTTTGCCAAAATATTGTATTTAAATAATTTTTTTTTTGTACCAAAATATCCTTAAAGCAATTTTATACATGTATTCTATTCTGAGTGACACTAAATATCATGGAAATTATCCATTTAAACGCTTTTTTAAAATCACGGTTCCGAACACGTAGTCGGATACCTTAAATACTTTTAAAAAGATGTTTTCGAATAGTTATTGTTTTTATTTTCATTAGTTTAATTTCTGCCTTTAATATCTCCCACTTACAGTGTACACCAAAAAAAGAAAAATTCATCTTTTTTGAAAAACCAACGAAATATATATATTGAGCTCGTCTTGCTTTTATGTTGTTCAATTATTAAACAAAAATTTGTTCGATGCTAATTCATTCTTTATTCGGATTCATTTTTAATTTTAAAAAATAGATGGAAGAAAAGATATATGACATCTTTATTTATATAATAATAAATAAAACAATTAAGCATCATACATTTAATGATATGGCTTTCTTATTTTATGACAAATAAGTGATGTTATATGACAACTAAAATTGAACAATGAGTATTAAGCCTTATCATCGGCTTGACCGCATAAAAATTGAACTATTTTATATCTTTTTGTGTTTATTAGTTTTCTGTAAAAAGAGTCAAGCAAACCTTGAAAGAAACCAGTTACAAGTGCACAATATCAAGTGTGCTTATAACAATAGCAATACTTAAATCAAGTGTTGTAAACGAAATTGTATTATTTCTTTAGGACCTATAGGAGCTACTAATAATCGCAAGCCCTTAATTGAAGCATACAAGGCAATTCTAAAACCTAAATGAACAACCAAATTCCTAAAATTTAAAACCATATCGAATACTTTAGGAGTTAATATCGATAATCAATTAATGTAGTCCCAATCTATATTCTCTACTTTAAAAAAAATATCATACTTTAGCTACTTATTTCAATAGATAAGTAAATGTCTATTAAAATCAGATATCAATTATAGATATAGAAAGTAAAATAATGTATGATTCTGGATGTAGGGAAAGTAATCTATCAATAGATCAAATTAACAAACTAAAAATATTTCCCCTATAGTTATTAATATTATCCAAAATGGTCTATATATTTACACTAATAGATGCAATTCGTATTTTCATGGGTATCTATCTCTCTAATTCAATTAATAATTTTAAAAAAAACCACGTATAGTTTCGAATTGGGAAGAAAAAAACATAATGGGCTGGATTATCAATAATTCATAAGTGACCTAGATGATCCCACACACCTCACATCATTTTTTAGAGAATAAACTTCAAAATTAATTCTTTGACGTTAGAAACACATAATGAAATATGCCCTAATATTCGAAAAATCCCGCTTAAATACTTTTGATATATATAGTTGACATCAGTAGCGCACATACAGGAATTTTTCAGGGGGGGCGTGGGGGGTCCTGGGTCGAAAGTTCACCATTCTTGTATCATGCTCCTTTTGATTTTGTTGATTTTCGGGAAAAAAAACACAGTAAAAAACTAATTATTGAATAAATAATTAGCATTAATCAATAAAATTAATCATTAAAAACAAATAATTAAATTTTACGTACAATATACTTAGAATTATAATCAATCGGAAAAATCAGTAGCTGGGGGTCCAGACCTCAGACCCCCTTCCTTGTGTGCGCCACTGGTTGACATCACTATCCAATCCTCAATTTTTATTTATTTTTTGTCAATCATAAATCTTTCTTAGCATACTTACAAGGGGAGGGCACGACTAAGGAATTCAGTTGGGGACGAGACTTGGGGTAATAGTAGTACTCCTTTAGGGTGTTTAACCCTCAATGTAATTCCGCCGAATGGCCAGTCAATTCGGAGAAAATAGCCTTCGAAATTCATGCTTACCTTTTATACTATTAAGTTTTAATTTCTTCCAACGACTCATTAGCGTGCTTAGTAGAACGGCTGTTTTCAATGCGTGCGGACAGGCTTCGAATAGCGCAATTAACTTTTTTTCCCCAATTCATTTAAATTATTTTTTAAAATTAAATAAATTTATTCATGAAAGGTTTATTAAACATTAAATTATATTTTATGTAATTATTTTGCATTTTATAAAGTAAAAAAAATTACTGTCATTATAGAAATATTTATGTTATATTTTATAAATGTATTTTTATATTAATAACTAATATTTATAATAAAATATATTATAATAAATATTGAATGATATTTTACATAAAAATTAGTTACAAATAGTTTTATAATGTGAAATACAATATATTATAAATAAAATATATGTAAAATAAAATAATCTTCAAAATATAGTATTATTATTATTAAATTAATTAGTTTATAATTATATAAAATATTTAATATAATTATAAAAAAATTTTTTATAATTATAAAATAATTAAATTAATGATATATAAAAAGACACATAATTTTTATTATATTAATTATAAGATAATTAATTTAATAATAATAATAAATTTTGTAGATTATTTTATATTATATATAGTTTTTTCCCCTAATATATTGTATTTCACATTATAAAACTATTTGTACCTAATTTTTATATAAAATATCATTTAATATTTATTATATTTTATTATAAATATTATTTATTAATATAAAAATATTTTTATAAAATATAATATAAATATTCATATAATGACAGTATTTTTTTTTACTTTATAAAATACAAAATAATTACATAAAATATAATTTAATATTTAATAAACCTTTCATAAATAAATTTATTTAATTTAAAAAAATAATTAAATGAATAGGAAAAAGCTAATCAAGCGAATCGAACCCTGTCCGCACGAAAACAAAGCAGGCATTCTACCAACCACGCTAATGAGTCGTTTGAGGAAATTAAAACTTAATTGAATAAAAGGTAAGCATGAATTTCGAAGGTTATTTTCTCCGAATTGACTGGCAATTCAGCGGAATTACATTGAAGGTTAAACACCCTAAAGGAGTACTACTATTACACCAAGTCTCGTCCCCAAATGAATTTCCTTCGTCGTGCCCTCCCCCTGTTAAATTGATTCCATATTAAAAATGTGGCCACACACACACGGAAGCCGAATGGTCAATGTCACGAACTCGTGGATGTAAAATTTCGCTTCAAATGTTCTTCCACTGAAAACTCGCCGCGAAGAAGGGCTGATGCATGCTAAATCAGGCTCAAAGTCCTCCCGTTGGCGTGCTGTGAAAGTTGGGAGAGGTAGGTAACATTTTAGGTATCGTCTTAGTCACTACACTATAATTCAAAATTACGAGGTCCATTTTTTTTTTTCGTTTGTATAGTGCATTTGTATTGGAAAATTTAATTTTTTCTTCTTATATTGAGACATAGCCATCCTGTGATGACCATGTCTTGCCGGTTCCGCGTAAGCTAGAGGTGTGGGATTATCAAAATGAAGAGACATAATTCTATCACAACTTTTTATTAAGAGTAACTTATAATACTTAAGTTCTAATTTGACAAATTTAATTAGAGTGAGAGTCACTCCAAATTAAATCACGTATTTAAGTCAGAGATCACGCAATTAGATCCCCATCCTCAATTATCCTAAATAATCCTGTTATCTAATTACTTATATCTAATACACCTTTTCCAGTTCTGGTCCCTTGACCTAGAGAATATTATCTATAAACTTTATATATGAAGATTCTTGATCCGCAAGGTAGCTACTCCTTGATCCTCAAGATTCCACACTAAGCTTTTGTCACTCTATCGATCAGAATAATAATTCCTACAATACAATTCTTGAGCCTGCTACGCTATATATCTAGGTTTACACACCATATCTAAGCTTACCACGATATCCTTTTTATAGTATATCTCATTTACATATTATGATTGTTTATCTTCTGGTATTGCTGGATAAGTTTTGCCATTAATCGGCCGTCAAAGAACATAGGAGTCATGTTAATCGTGAAAGACGCGAGAGACGTCACAACCCTCCAAGAAGAAAAAACGTGATTTCATTTAAGGGTTCTCACCGCCCTTAATAAATTACGTGTCTAAATCTCTATTTCTAAATTTCTTCGCTTCTGAGTTTTATTTAAATTTAATCTTAAATCTTCATTTTAACTTTTATAATTTCCAATATCTATCTTGACTTTTTAATTTTCATTGGTACTTTAATCTTAAATTTTAACTTTTATAATTTCCAAAATTTATCTTGACTTCACTTCATTACTCATCTTAGAATTTTAATATTCACTTTAATTTTAAACTCGTGACAATAAATTTTACTCCAATAACTAGCCAACATTAATAATTACTGTTTAATTTGTGCCTACTCACTTTTACATTTCGTTACTTAAAATATTTATACACTTAAAACCATATTCTGGGTGCGCAGACCCAATCTTAACACTGCATATGGAGCTGGTACTTCTGCTCCCTTCTTAACAGCCTGGAAACACGTTGAAGCCATACTTTTCAAGATTTCAGGGTCAGTCCCTGAAATGAAACTATTTGAGTCTCTATTTCCATAATATTAATCAATTTACATATATTTATATATCACAATAAATTTTATCTCCATCCCCACATCTGGTTTCAACAAAAACTTCCCAAATGAGCCGCGCAGCGCCGTTATTATTATTATTGTTAGTGCCTTGACTACGCCGCGTTTCCCTGAACCAGATGCCTCTATAATACGTAACACATAAACAAATATATATATATATACACATATTATACAATTACAAACATTTTTCAATAAACTATTATAAACAAATAACCAAAGGAATTTTTCGCATCTCACGAAGTCATACATCGAAGTAAACAAATGTGTGAATACAAATGTTTTTCTTCAGAAAAATTTTTATCAAGTCAAAAGTTCCAAAAATTAAATGAACACTCATTGTAGTGTTTGACTTGGCGAGATAACTTTTTAAGCACCGCCGAGACTTCCTTCTTTTGCACAATTCTTCCGAATCACTTGTTGGAAGATCATAAAAAAATGAAACAATACAACCTGATTTTTATATTCGGTCTCCTGACATTCACGTTCAACGATGAGGTGTCAATACTCTTCATTCCTTGGTTGTACTGGAATTTCTTGTTGTAAGGCTTGTAATCTCCTTTTGTCGCTCTTTTCCTTGCCTTCCCAACTGTGTTCTGGCTGGTCGGTTCTTCTCTGTTCCTCCGTCGTGGCCTTAAATTATAACTCTTTTCATATGGAACTCAGTTGATTCTCTTTCTTCTTTTTCTATCTCTAGAAATAGTACTAGATGACATTTGTCTTTATTATTACTTACATATTACCCTTTTCTTTGCCACTCTTTGTGGTCCACTTGTCCCCGATACACCTGGATCTTTTAATACCTTGCTATATTTAAACCTTTTGTTTTTATTTTCATTCCCTACTGAACTAGGCAGTGATCTGACCAGTGATTTGTTTTATGGGTCCTCTCTGTATTTTTATATTGATTTGATTGGTTACCAATCCCTTTTGCCTCTAACCTACGTTTCACCGCAGATTTTTCTTTCCCATTGTGACTCATTTAATCCTGGTGTACTTTTTCCGAAGTACTAGTTTCCTGGACTTGATCTTATACTATTTGGGATCTGTTCTGACTGACCTCGTCACATTTCCTATGACGATATATTCTTATTTGATCTAATGCTAATCAAGTTAATCTTTTTTCCTGATTTCCATATTACAATATTATTAAAGTTCCTTAACTTCTAGTGACTTGCAAGGTCCCTCAAATTTTTGTTTAAATTTAGCACATACTTTGTTAGCAGCTGAACTTACAGGGTGTGTTTCCAATAAAACCCAATCATTTACCTTTTTATTTTTATGTCCTTTTCTACGTCTATTATATAATATTTTTCCCTAATTTTTCTTGTTTAATTTTCGTACTTAGTCTAACTTCTTTTTAAAGTTTGCATATTTTGAATTTTAATTTAGAGCTTCCGATATCATAACTAGTTTTTGAAATGGTGTAATCAATTTTCGACCTAAAATAATTCAGCCGGTGTTTTTCCCGTTGTTTCATTCACCGCCGCATGAATAGCGTAAGCAAACTCAATGTAAGAATTGATCCTGCATCATGTTGATCATTAACGTAATTTTGCAATCATTTGCACTTTATCTCGATTAACTCTTTTCAGTCCGATTTGCTTGTAATGATATGCAACAGTCTTCTACATGCCTTATGCCTAATCTTTCACTCTAAGTGCTCAAAAATCTCGGATATAAATTGGGACCATTATCACTTATTAATTTTATTGGAGCCCATAACGCGATATAAAGTTATCAAAAAAAATATCCGCTATTATACTTATATGAGGCCTTTTAAGAGGTATACTTCACCATTTGCTGAAATGATTGGTTATTACTAAAATATATGGTTACGTCTTATTCTCTCGATATAGGATACGGCCTAATAAATCTAACGTCACTATCTCATTCGATAATTTGATATAATACCTGATTTTAACCGACCAGCTGGTAACGCTATTTTTATAGTTATTATTAACTTGGCACATATGGCATGTAGAGACATATTGATCAATAAATTTTATGTACGGAAATAACAAACGTCCCGAATTTTATGATACGTTTTAAATCTGCCTACGTGTCCACTTATTGGGCTTGTCATGAAATTCTCTCATTATTTCATTCCCAAAGTTTTGGGAATGTATACACGCATTTCACCTAATGACGCTTTTCGCGTGTTTCGCATAAAATAACAATCCTTCACTCAACGGAAAATCGTGGGACCAATTCTCACATATCGTTGCATTAACTGAGTTATCTTCCGGTTTTCTAAATATCTATATATGACCTAATTGGGTCATTTTTCTGTTCCCTTTATTAATTGTTCTCAAGTGAAGTAAGTACCAAATCTTGATTATGGCACACACTAATTTTATCACCAATTATACTATTAATTGGATTCCTTGAGAGAATGTCAGGCCACTGCATTTTTGAGTTCCCGGTCTATGTTCCCATTCCTATATTGAATTCTGCTAACTTTAGTGCCCATCTAATCATCCTTACTCGATAAATTTTTTGCCATGTGTTAGGCGTGTTAATGTATGTGATCTGTTATTGGCCTTTAATTGGTAATATTCCTAAATATGTTCTAAATTTGTTCAACGCCCATACTATCAAGCAGACATTCTTTCGGTTACTGTGTAATTCCTCTGCGTTGTTCAGCGTACGTGACGCAAATACGACTGGTCTGTTTTGTTGGTTTAGTACTGCTCCTAAACCAATCGAACTGGCATCCGTAAATAACTCGAATGGTTCCGAAAGTTTGGTAATTTTAAAACTGGCGCTTTTGTTACCGCCTCCTTGACCTCTTCGAATGCCTTCCTTTTGTGCTTCATTGACCAGACAAATTTTTAAATTTTCGTTTAAGATTATAAAGTGGTTCACAAATATCCGCATAATTTTTAATAAATTTCTGCGTACCACTGGGACATACCTAAAAAACTTAGATACTCCTTTTTGAGTTACGGGGTGGTTTCATCTCTTGTATAGCTCTTAACCTTTGTCTCATCCGTTTTAATTCCTTCTTTACTAATAATTAATCCCAAATATTTCAATTCATCGCACCCGAATCTCTTACATTTTCCTTATTTAATGTCAATCCTGCATCCTTTAACAACGAAAAACTTCCCTTAAATAAAGGCACCAACATGGTGAGTGAATGATGGAGACGCGATAATAACGTCATCCATAAACACTCACAAATTTCCCCATCACCGGTTTGTAGATTTAGGCTCACTTGCTTTTGGAAAAATTGGGAGCTGCTCCTGATAAACCGAATGGCATCCGCTTGAAAGCATATGTGCCACTTTCTTTTACTACAAATGCGGTCTTAACTATAATGCTGGGGTTTACTGCCATTTGAAAAATACCCACTTCTAGATCAAGAGATGACATTATTGTTGTATATGGTATGTTCGTTAATAAATCATCTATTAACGGTAAAGGGTATCACGGATAATACTTTGTGATCGAATTTAATTTTCTATAGTCTACTGCAAATCTATATGCTTCCGGATTATCCGGTGGTAACCCATTATTTTTCTTGCATAATACCACAGGTGACGTGCGTGTATGGGGACTGAATTGGAACAATCGTTTCCTCTTTTGTAACATTTTTTTGTATGTGAAAATCTATTATTGCTTGCTTAGTGCGATCATACTTATAAGGCCTTTGAAGCTACTGGTGGGTTATTATTCCGTAAAGCCTCATGGTATAAGACATGAGTAAGACCTGGTTTGTCTGAAAATAACCCTTAAAACTACTAAACAATTTTTGTAGTTTTGTTTTTCATCTCAATTTTTGTTTTAGATAAATCTATCTCAACTTTTTCCTTTTAATTGGTTCAACCACTTATTTATTTGAGAATCTGAATTTTCAATGATTTTTTGATTAAAAATCTACTACTATTCTTGACGCACTTATGAAATCTATACCTAGAATACATGGGTATTCCTAAATCTTTTCAACACATGAAATGACCAATCTCTTTCGAATTGTCTGATCTAATTTTCAATTCTACAACTCCCCCTGTTTTAAGCATTTCGCACCTTGTGCTGTTATTACCTGGGCTCGCGATTTTTTATTTGTTTATAGAAAAATATTTTCATATACTTCTTCCGATATAAAAGAGATTTATCTGCTCCGGTGTCCCATAGCGCTTTCAAAAAATGTGTTATTTAATAATATAGGTACGTGGTTCTACGGTGCTATACACGGGAGAAAGTCTAATTGTTCTCTTTGTCGACACTTCTTTGAGGCTGATCATTAACCTTACAATATTTAATCGTCCCCTTGCGTCCTATCATGCCTCGATTGAAATTATCACTGAACCCTTATTTCTACGGTCTCCTATTAAAATTATCATTTCTGCTCATTTCGAAATGAGTGCAACCCCTGTTGCTGAATCTTTTTGATCATTATTATTAAACCTATTCCTCTCGAACCTCTCTTGGTATTATTTTGACGGGCTATTCTCGTAAAAACTCATTTCTGTTATTTGGTCTACCTTATTTCCGAATTCCTCCTTAGCAGTTTCTACCATTAGCTTCAAAATTAGCATCCTTGGCGCGCATTTTGACCTCGTCTTTCTATATTATGGTTCTGATAACCTTTTGTAATTTGCAAGAATATCTCTTCTTCGAATTTAGCCAGGACTTCTAAAAGTTGTATCGTATTTTGTGGATTTCTAACTTCCACATAGTCCTGTATCTGTAATTGAGTCGAACTAAAATATGATCCACTAAGTCTGCTTGGGACATTCCTAATTCTAAACTTCTTATTTTACCTATAAACGAAATCAATGCCTCCGGATTTCTTCCTGCTGTGATGCATAAAACTCCGACTGTAGTTCTTTTTATTTGATCGCGGAAAAGCCTTCGCTAATTCAGCTTTTGAGCTGCGCAAAATCCGTGGCTGTATTTTGTACTTCAATGAATCTTAAACCAAATTATCGAATACCAATCTTGAGCCCTTCCCTGAGATGACTTTTAAGTAAGCACATGACAGATTACTTGGGGATTTCAAGTAACTGTATATTGTCGATACACTCGATAAACTCTGCAACATTCTCCGACCCCTGAAAAGTACACATTTCCAGGTAGAATCGTATTTCCACCTACATTACCTAACCCAGAATTAAATACGTTTTGCCATTGAGACATAGCCATCCTGTGATGACCATGTCTTGCCGGTTCCGCGTAAGCTAGAGGTGTGGGATTATCAAAATGAAGAGACATAATTTAATACAACTTTTATTAAGAGTAACTTATAATACTTAAGTTCTAATTTGACAAATTTAATTAGAGTGAGAGTCAAGCTTCAAATTAAATCACGTTTAAGTCAGATCACGCAGCAATTAGATCCCTCTATCTCAATTATCCTAAATAATCCTGTTATCTAATTACTTATATCTAATATTACCTTTTCCAGTTTGGTCCCTTGACCTAGAGAATATTATCTTTTATAAACTTATATATGAAGATTCTGATCCGCAAGGTAGCTAATTCTTGATCCTCAAGATTCCACACTAAGCTTTGTCACCTATCGATCAGAATAATTCCACAATACAATCTTCTGAGCCTGCTACGGCCATATCTAGGTTTGCCACACTATACTCCAGCTACCACGATATCCTTTTTATAGTATATCTCATTTATTATGATTGTTTATATCTTCTGGTATTGCTGATAAGTTTTTGCCATTAATCGTGGCCGTCAAAGAACATAGGAGTCATGTTAATCAGAAAGACGCGAGAGACGTCACAATATATTTGTAAAAAAGTTGGAATATATATGTTCTTTCTGCCGTCTCTTTTACCCCTTATGTTTTCTTTTATTATTATTTTATTTGCTTTGTATATCTGTATTGTGTTCACGTACACGTATGCATATCGTGCAGTTACCTTTAAATTTATATTTTGTTGTTACTTTACTGTCTTATGCTTCTTAAAATGTAAATTTTGATTTTTGTTCAATAAAGACTGGACAAAAGGGGGGAGGGTTGTTTCCCGAGGGATCAGTTTGTAAGCTCTAAACCCTCTTCGGGGGAGCTCGGTTCCTTTGGGCATTCCGTTAATAGCCCTCGTGTTGCTTCAGAGAGTGGTATAAATTAAAATCAAATCAAAATTAAAAGGACTCCCTACTGTTTTTGCAATAGTATTGAAGATTTCTGATTTATTTTATGTTGTAGACTTCCCTACAAAATTGAGCATAAAGAGTAAGAAAAAATGGATTAGAAATGCTGGAAATAGTAAAAGCAGTACACGCAAACTCTCATAATCAATGAAAACTGCATACTGTAAGAGGGATTCCTCTGAACATAACTGACCCCAGTCGATCTTCAATTACAGAGTTTATTCGCTTAACAATTTAATTCGTCACAAAAAAATCTTAGTTGGAATTCTTTCAAAAAGATTTTAAATAGTTCTCTTAACTTTAGATAGTGGGTGAAGAGTTTCTGGTAATAATGACAGCAGAAAAGAAATAAAGTTGTTACATCCAACTTTAATGAGAGAGATAAAAAGGGTTAACTAACCTATGAATTTCATAATTGCTTTTGCATGAAAGACTTAGAGCAATTAGGAGAGAAGTCGCTGTTCATTAGCGAATGAAGAATTGACGCATTTATTAATTATTAGTTTGCAGTGTTGATATTATCTACAGCAATAAAGATTCCAGTAAATTATTCCAGGAAGGCTAAGAGAGTGTCTTATACTTTATTTTGTCACGCCCCTTCATTAGGAAAAAAGTCCTGGAAATTAAGAGTCAAACCATATAAGAATCATTTTTAGAACAGGGTGTCCAACCCGCGACCGGGGGCCGCATGTGGTCCGCCTTGAATAATTTTACGGTCCGCGAGATTCTTTACAACTTTACAAAATTCGACTATTTTGTACAATATTTTTTTTTTTGTTTAAAAGA
The DNA here is from genome assembly GCA_019973955.1 of Trichonephila inaurata madagascariensis. Taxonomy (NCBI): domain Eukaryota; kingdom Metazoa; phylum Arthropoda; class Arachnida; order Araneae; family Nephilidae; genus Trichonephila; species Trichonephila inaurata. The sequence goes on along the minus strand of BMAV01023179.1, from coordinate 427,567 downwards.
GGGTTTTTTTTTGTTAAAAATAAATCCCATAACTGCTATTATTTTATCACGTTGCTTCTATTACTGCAAATCTCTTCTTTTTTTTTCTAAATTGAAATTCATCAAACATAAAGTGTTTAAACTTACAACGAGTTTTAAAATCGCAACATCCATTACGATACGCAAATACACATGCATTGAGATCGACTTGCAAAAACTAAGTGAAAGAGTTGAGAAACAGATATCTCACTAAGTAAATAAAGTAAACATTTGATCATTGCATTGTTATTATTGTATTATCTATATTTGTATACATGAAAACAATAATAACATATCAGTCTGTTTTAAATTTTTCACTCCAACAAAAATGTTTGTAATAGATCCAAATCTAATATAAAGATATATATTTTATATGCGGCACGCGAGATTGTAAAGTTCTTCCGAAGTGGCCCGCAAGGTCATTTGGGTTGGCCACTCCTGCTTTAGAATATATGGCCTTGGGAAAATTTTAGATTATGCTAGAAAAGAAATAGCATGCAGGGATTCTACACAGGGGCGTGGCTACCACCGTATAAATGATACGGGGCCCCCAAGTTATAGGGGCCCCAGCATCGGTAACACTTTGCCACCAATTAAGTCTTATCAGTAGCGCACACAAAAATTTTTCAAGGGGTGTGTCCAGGGTCAAAAGTCCACCATTTTGGTATCAGGCTCCAATACGCCACCCAACATATTCTTTTGATTTTGTCGATTTTGGGGAACAAAAACAATACAAAATTAATTATTGAATGCATAATTACCATTAATTAATAAAATTTATTATTAATAACAAATACATAATTAAATTTTACGTAATATGTACATAGGATTATAACCAATCGAAAAAAAATCAAGGGCTATGGGGCGTGTCCGGACCCCTAGGACACCTCCCTTGTGTGCGCCACTGAGTCTTATTAATGCGATCATTTATATTTATTTTCCAAAGGTCCCCTAAAATTTTTGATACAGAGCCCCCTCATTACTAGCTACGCCACTGATTCTACAATACATAGGTATGTATATGTCTGCATAAGCGAAACAGAGAAGCTATTATTCCAGGGGCATACGATTCATTGCAAATATCACGGTTCACTGCGAACAAAAGGTAGAGATCCATATGACAATAACAAAATACTTTTACATGTGAACGACTCCTTTTCACACATTATAAAGACTTATTCATTCTAGAAGTTTATCGAACTTACTCTTCCTGATTTTTATGAGTGGGGTGCCGCTTTTGCGGATTTCGACTTCAAAATTGTTCGTTTTTATAAGAAAGAGTACATATCATCATCTCGTACTAGATATTTGATTCATATGCATATGCGAATAAAAAAATTGAAGAAAAATTCTGACTTGTAGAGAGAAATATATATATAAATTATGAGTAGCAATATAAGAACATTCAATACAATCAGCGTTTCTCAAATTAAATTGGAAATAACTTTTAAATATCTATTTATTGGTTCATTAACAGAGAATATTCATATTTTAATGTTAAAAATGTTCTGGGTTCACAAAAGGGAGATGCCTGTAGGACAGCGTTTCTCAAACTTTGGGGCGTCCCCTGGGGGGCGTGATAATTGTACGAGGGAGGCGCGAGCATATTGAAAAGTCGAAAACTGAAAGACTATTTAAAAGCAATTAACAATGTACTGAAAGTAAACAAACAAAAAATACATTCTGACATAATAAAAAATGGAATACACATTTACATTGATATAATACACTTATAAAAGTATCAGAACTGCACAATGTATTTCATAATTAATTTAACAGTAATAAGTTAAGAACAAGTAAATGATTACCAGTGATACCATGGTTGTGTGTCACATGTAAAACTGTATGCAAAAATTAATACTTATCTTGATAATTTGTGCGGTTTATATTTAATCCGTTAACTGCCGATTAAAATTTATGCGATTCGCTCCCCAATGCACTGTTTTCCGAGTAGGCGTTCTTATGGGATGCATTGGGGGGAAGGAATGAATAAATAAGCAAATCCTCTGAAATAAATACATCCTTCACAAACACTGTCCATTTATTGAATTCCAAAGCCTTCGGAATAATTTTATGGATAGCAGTGCTCAGAAAAGATCGTACTTTTGACAGACGCATATATACGTCCAGGGAAAATAACGTTTTAGCTGAGTGAGATGTATATATGTACGTGGAACTTAAGAGGTTTAAATCCTATTGTAGCTTTAGCATCAAAGTACCGTATTATTGAATTCAATACATTGTTATTGTATGGAGGAGGTCACGATGAAAATTGAATATTAGGTCGCAAGTATTGAAAGTTTGAGAACCACTGCTGTAGGAGGCTCAAAGTCTGACTGACGCCTAGTACGCCCTTTGTAAGATCTAGCTTGGTGCACAAAACCTGATTTTGCAGGGAGGCCCTGATATTCTCCGTTACGCCACTGGGGAGAGGGTCCACAGGTCTAGACTCCCTCCCATCCCCTTGATTTTTGTTTCCGGTTGATAAGTCCTATGTATATAGTATGTAAAACTAATTTAATTATTTGTTACTAATAATTTATTTCATTAATTAATGCTAATTATTTATTCAATAATTTTTTTTAATTTTTTTTTTCTTTTGCTCCCGAAAATCGTCAAAATCAAAAGAATATGTTTGGCGGCGCTTTGGGGGTAGATATGAGAATGGTGAACTTTCGACCCTGCCACGGATCCCCCCCCCTTCTGAAAATTTTTTCTGTGCTTCACTAGCTGGGATGATGTCTATTTTTAACAATAGGCCACAAAGAGAAAAAGTCACAAGGAATTAATGATTTTTCTGAAAATTTTGAAACGAGTTCCCTTAATTTTTAGTTTAATTGGAAAAGTAACGTATACATATTTTTTTTAATGCATTGATATATGTGATTGCTTTGGCATCAACTTGTCGTAATTTCAATTTCATTAAAAATATTTATAGTTTAAAACATTAAGGCTCAAGTTTAACTCATTTTAATGAATTGTCAAGTCTGTTAAACATGTAAAATTTGTGAGCATATTTTAAGCGTCAATTTTTAGTACAAACATTGCTTTGGATTCCACAAACGTTTTGATTTCATTTCCAATAGCATAAGACTTATTCAACATTTTATTCATATCTACCAAACCATCTTAATTATGGAAATAAATAACGCTTTTATGATCAGGCATCGAAAAAATTAAAGTATCCTTGGAAGTGGTAAGATTCAGTCTGTTTGTCCCCAAGCCCTTATGACAATCTACATAATTTACCTCTTTTTCTAAAATCTTTACATAAAATTTTTCCTTCTTTTGTTGCTATGCGGTGATATTTCATTTTACGTAAATTTTCAAAAGCAATTGTGAGCGTGAGTGCTCATTGGTTTCTTCTGATCTTATTATCACACATCGCCGAGACGTCATAAATGACTAACTGTATTTCATATACGCTGACAATGAACGAGGAAAAGAACTTCGATGTGTTTTCCCCTGCTTCGTACAAATTTCTTAATTTAACTGTCTGTCTTCTTGAAACCAAACAAGAGATTTATTTGCTGATATAATCGTCATCACAATACCTCTAATAAAATTATCAATTGAGTTGAATGAGAAGCTATGTTACTTTCGTATATCACCATAGTCCTGCTTTAAAATTAGCATGCAGTGAAAATAGTTTAACACGACACTGAGGAAACGGAAATATTTTTTGTGTTGAAGGATATTGCAAAATAGATAAACAACATATATTCAACAAAATTAAGTTTATTAGAGTACATTTTATTTGCATAGATATGTGTATATGCATGCATTTAATGAAAACCGTTTAAACGTTTACGTAATTTGTTCTCTTTTTTAAAAAAAATTATGGTTGATAAAAGTAAGACTTTAGTAAAGTAGGGATAAAGTACAGAAGAGAGATTTTCGTCTTCTGTTTTTGATCAATGGTCTTAAAAACTCCATTTTTATTTAAAGCCAAATAGCAATATGCCTCCCCACCCTGAGCTTTTTGCCATTGTGTTTGCAAAAAAATTCTTATAAAATAGAAAAAATAATGCGAACCGAACTCGCTGATTTTTATTCACATTGCGTAGTAGTAGTCACCGAATTTCAAAGCCAACTGTTGAGACAGGAGATGTTTTGTAAGGACGCCCCTCTCGGGTGCCCTTCTCCTTGATTATCAGCGTGAGCTAGAGGTGTAGGAATAAATGAAGAACTAGAAGCTGCCATGATCTTAATATGACTTTATTAAGACCTTAAACTTAAACCTCTAACAGATTAGATAATAATATGATATGTGAGAGAATCTACGGTGGCTAAACACACAATATATATAATACCGAAATAACGTAACCGGACCACTATCAATAACAAACTCGCCTAAACTTAATTTAAATGCAATCACAGATCGGAATATTTAAATAATCACTCCTACCTTTATCGTCCCACAAAGTAGCACTCTATTTAATCCTATTTGAAGTTGCGGTTCACAGGCGTGCAATGGTATGCACCTTGACCTAAGGGCTCTCTGTTACGGATAACTTCTGTTGGCTGCACTTAACCTCTCAAAACCTCTTCACACTGGAATCACAGACTATCATAACATTCCCCAAATACCCACACCACTTACTCTAAACTTCTATTATTTCACTTAGATTAGACTACATGTATAAAATTGTTTGAAGGACACACATTTTTGACAGAAAAAAATTATTTAAATACAATATTTAGACAAAAAAATTAACTTAGAATAATCTTTTTCAAAATGTTCTCTTTCTGTGAAAAATGCTTCTATTATAATAATATTTTGCCTGTATATAGCTCAGACCTCTCTACAGAGGCTCAACTAGAATTGAAAAATTCACATTTTCAGAGTTACCGAAAATTGAAATAATTATTGGCGTTTTTTTCTTAAAATTGCTCCCCTCTGTTGTCGTAAAATATGAATAAACCCACTTCTAAGTTATATATTTCAAAAATTCTAGTTGAGCCTCTGTAGAGAGGTCTGAGCTATATACTGGCAAAATATTATTATAATAGAAGCATTTTTCACAAAAGGAGAACATTTTGAAAATGGGTCATTCTATGTTCATTTTTTGCCAAAATATTGTATTTAAATAATTTTTTTTGTCAAAAATGTCCTTAAAACAATTTTATACATGTATTCTAATCTAAGTGACACTAAATATCATGAAAATTATCCATTTATGCGATTTTGCAAAATCACGGTTTCGAACGTAGTCGGATACCTTAAAATAAGGTTAATTTAGATAAAACATTTTTCACAGTATATTTTATCTCATATTGACTCTTGATCTCATACTGAAACTCATAGGTAGGGACATCTTGGCATGGGGGGTAACTGGCTCCGGGTCCAAGGTCTCGTTCTCGACTCAGCTTCAGTGATATCGTGATCCAAATTATTTTAATGGACAAATGTTATTGTGGACACAGTCTCTGTGAAAAACTGGGAATTTCGAACTATTTGCCAGCTGACAGCAAAGCAGGACAGCAGTGGCGTACACAAGGGGGTTGTCCTAGAGGTCCGGACCCTCCCCCCTTCCAAAGCCCTTGATTTTTTTTTCGGATTGATTTTAATTCTAAGTATATAGTACGGAAAATTTAATTAATTATTTGTTATTCATGATTAATTTTATTAATTAATGCTAATTATTTATTCAACAATTAGTTTTTTTTACTGTTTTTTGTTCTCGAAAATCGACAAAATCAAAAGCAGCATGATAAATGAATGGTGGACTTTCGACCCAAGACACCCCCCTGAAAAATTCCTGCGTGCGCTACTGCATAACAGCATTAGTCGTCCAGGTCTTGGCCTAAGCCTACCACCATGCATCATTATTACTCATTTAGTCGAAAGGCTGCAGTCGGTAGAACCAGGGGCGGCTCTAGGGCGGGACAAATCGGACCGCTGCCCGGGGCGGCAAATTTTAATTGCGGCATTTGGATCGAATTTGGGGAGGGGGGAATGTTACAAAAAATTTGATATATTTTCTGAAATATTATGGGGCGGGAATTTGGTATTTCATTTAACGTATCTTATTTCCTTATTCTGTACTCTGTGTGTTTTCTTTTATATTGAAATTCGGGGAGTTGGAGGCGGGAGTAAATGTTAAATCATGAAATTTGACATTTTTGCTCTTCTTTCACAAGAAACGTTCTTCCCATCCCAGAGTGGGGTCACTATGGAAAGGGGCGGCTCTAGGGCCGGACAAACCAGACCGCTTCCCGGGACGGCCAATTTTAAAGGCGGCATTTGGAACGAATTTGAAAAATATTTTTTTTGTTAAAAAATTTGATATATTTTCTTAAATATTATTTGATGTGAATTAGATATTTCATTTAACTTATCTTATTTCTTTATTTTGTACTCTGTATGTTTAACATCAGTTTATCAGTTTTCTTTTATGTTCAAACTTGAAGGGTTCGAGGTAGTAGCATACGTTGAATCATGAAATTTAGTATGTTAACACATCTTTCACGATTCTCCCCATCCGGGATTGGGGTCACAACGGACATTCCTTTCATCCATACGATGAAACTATCAACTATCCAAAAAGGGACAGGGGTAATAAGAATTTTTGATGATAGAGAGCCGCAAGAGATGTTTTATTTTAGTCTTGAGTGTAGGTACTATAAGTTATATAAAATATACACTTGTGATCCACACCATCAGAAATTGACCAGCAGAAATGGGCAATTTCTTCTTTTACACTTTACTCGTTTGAAATAATAGCAGGTAATTATGTCCTTAATTTCAAATATTTCGTATTTTTTAAGACTTAAAATTATATATTCTTATATATATTGTGTTGCTGCCTTTTTGCTCGCAAGATTTATTCAAGTTTTATAGGTATGATTAATTTACTTTTTTTAATTATAATTTTTTGCTTTGAAGAGAAGGGCCGGAATTATCCATTTTTGTCCGGGGTGTCAAAACTACTAGAGCCAGCCCTGGTGGAACCTAGGATTGTGAGTCACTCACATTTAATTGTTTCAGGTTATTGTTTGCATGAGTATTTGACAACTTATACTGTCAAGTACTGATATTTTGTATGAATAGTTAAGGATATTATAGTTGGTTAGTTATGTGTGTTTGTCAATAAATATTGTGTGATGAATAAATAAGACGCGCGAGCGAAACAGTTAATTTAGACACAAATTTTTGAGTTAAATACGAGTATTTTACTTCACATGAACGAATTCAAAAACCCCGAAGTCTCAAATTTTAAAAAAAGTCATTTTAAAGACTCGTGAGTATTATTTTGAATTGATTATTATGTTGCAAAAATTTCATTTTTAACTCTTCAAATATTAATTTCGATTCCTATGCATTCTTTTTTTTCACTGTTAAAATTTGTACTAGTATAAAAATATCTTAAATTCCATGGAAAAATTTTTCATTTAATAAAGTTATATTAAAAACTTATTCACTCTTTATACTCGTGTATTTGAGACATCTATGTAAATCAAAAGAAAAAGGTCAGTAGTAGTATTGAAATATTCTTTTAACATTATATATATAAATTGCATTACTTGTGAGCTCAGTTTGAATATATAGGTGAAAATAAATTAAAAAACCTTTTTAAAACATATTTTTTCATTTCCATGCGCAAAAACGTTCTTAAAAATATATATGTCATTTAGGTACTTTTCTGTTTCGCTGGCACAAATCTCGTCAAGTAGGCTTTGTTAGCGACAACACACAAAATACGCATTAAAAATGCTTTAAATGTTAGTTCACATTGGTTTTTCATCTATTTTTGATGTATTATGAAAAAGGAGTTCTGATAATGAAAGACCACGACTTGTTTTGAAATGTGGCGATGAATGATTACCAGCGGGGATATTCCGTTTGGCGTCGGCTTTTTGACGACTTTATCGCTTGTGCCGGAAACGGCAAAGTACCGTCACTTCAATGATAAAAAAAAATTTTAAGCTTAAATCAAAAGAAAAAAGGAAGCCGTCATTTTTTTGTAAATGCACTGAAAATAACAAATTGATCCATAACAGTTTGAAAAGTTTGTTACAAAAAATTTTTTTACTTTCTAAATCACATTGTTGTCCCTTTAAATTCAATTCTATCATATATCCGCACATTTTTAATTGATTATATGAAAACAAACTTAAATATTCATTAATTTTTAACATTTTAAACAAATCAATGCTAAGTCAACTTGAGAGTTTAAAAAAGCATCATATAACCGAATATAACCACATACAACAAGCATCGAACATAAAAACGGAATATGACTCTGCGAGAAATCACCGAGAACAATCGTTCAATACTATCCCATCCTTTTCTAACCATAAATTGATTCTTCTTCAAGACAACAAAACGTCGCCGCCGAACTAGTTCCAACAATTGCACAATAGCAAGTTCTTTTTTCCAACCAATAGCGTCCCGTCATGCTTTGTTCGAGGAATCGATCATGAAAGGACAAGGGCGGGAACCAATTCCAGGGGGGAAGGCACCGAAACAGCATAATCACCAAAACCGGCTTAACTCTTTTCTTTGTTCCAAGCTTTAAGCCCCTCCCTCACTTACGATTGGCCACGTAGCGCGCATTACTCAGCCAATGCTGCTGCGAGAATTACATTTGGGCAAGCATGAAGGGCGGGCATTGGATGAGCAGACGCGAACGGCGCTTAACAGTAACCTAGGCGATCAAAATCGCACAGTGTTGGTCGCTGTGTTCTTTGGAGTTGCACATGAACTTGGACTGTCTCCTTTACCGACAACAGAGGGCGCCAGGTAACAGATTTGATGCAAGGTGTTGCCATTGAAGGGCGATTGCGCACGAACAAGAACTCATTCGAAAACGTCTTTTGAAATCAGAACTGAGAAAGTTCTTTGGTTCAAGAGCAGACAATTAAACTCTTTGTTATTCGAATTTAGGTAAGCAACTACGTTTCTCTTTAAGCTGTTTTTTAACTGCCTTATTTTATTTGCGCTCTTTGTTTCTGGTTGAGAATTTTATTATAAAAGAAAATTGATTTTCAATTATTTTAGATTTTTAATATTTGAACTTTGATTTTATGAAATCTTTTGGATTTTTTTAAGTTGGTTTCTTTTATAGGTCTGTTAAGAGTGTTTTTTTTTTAAATCTAAGTTTTTGAAAATTAAAAAAATATTTTTTTTTTTGTTGCATATATTTTTTTTTATTCAGAAGTATACAAATTTCCAAAAATTTTACTTTCTTATTTTTATGTATATATAGGTATTTTTTTACTATAGGTATTTTTTCCATCTTTTTAATGCATAAAAAAAATTTCATGAGAAACATTTTAAATGAAATTTATACTTTGTGATTGTAACAATTTCTAATTTCAATCAGTAACTGATGTAATGATATTTCTTTTATTTTACGTTACATAATAAATGCATTATTTTTAATCGTTCTGGTTTTATGTTAAATCAGGATTAAATTTTTAGTGCTTTATAATAGTTTTAAAATAATTAGATAAAATTCATCGATTTAATTTTAAAATAAAATAAATTAATATATACAGTCTTCTGACATAAGAAAAAATCGCGCGGGAGTCAGGATAGATTCTGTATGATGGAAATAAGTAATCGGTGAAAAAAATGTATTAAAATGTTATGTGTTTTTTTAAATATATTCTTGTGTGTTTAGATTGAAATTGTGTACACATTGTGCCTTTTTTTTTCAAATAATCAACTTTGTGTGTGATTTTTATAAGATGCATTACAATATATTTGTAAAATTAGAAATATTTTTGATGCTTTATTTGAGTATTTATCTGAAATTGTGTGACCTGTCATTTTAGGTATTTATTTCAAAAGCTAGTTTATCAATGAAATAAAAAAGTACTTCTGTAAAATTCAATGCTGAAAAGTTTAGTACCGAATAAGGAAACTTCAAAATTTCACGTGTAAATTTCAAAGTAAATGTCGTATGAAACTATATATGTCTTTAAATGAGGATTAACTGTAATGTTGATCATCGTGCTGAATGAAATAAATATGAAACCTTGGAAGAATTCAAAGCCACAAGCACACATAAGCTCAGAATAAATTATGGCTGCAAACACCGGGTATTGGATATAGGGTGTTGGACAATTTTTTTTGTTTTGTTTGTTTGTTACTATTTATTCATTCATTAAATTTAATTATTCTAATAAAATAGAATGGTAAAAAGAAATGACATTCTCAGAAATTAGGCCATCCCATGTGGGATTCGAACGCACGACTTACGAATCAGAAGTCCAACGGGCGATCCATTGCGCTACAGGGACACAACACGACTTTCCTTTCTATATAGGCTGTTGAACTATTATTTTTGTTTGTTACTATTTATTCATTTTTCTAATGTAATGAATGAATGAATATTTGAAAAAAATGTATTAACATCAACTGTCATCCACTACAAGTTTTAAAAAAATGTATTTGAACTTGAATGGATGAATAGAAAGTATTTTATTAACGATTGAAATTTGAACAAGATACACACACTCACACATAATATATATATATATATATATATATATGGAGAGAGTAAACTAATAGTAGGAATTGAAAAAGAAATGTTTATTGTTTGATTATGTATAATATTCTTAAATGTATTTGTGTCGAAGAAATTAAAAGAATCTAAATTGCCTAAATAGTAATGTATATCAAATAGTCTAACCCTGATTAATGTAGTAATAATATCATTATTAACCTGACATCCTTATCTGATAGTTCCTCAATTAAGAAGATGGAGGAGGGAGAGAAAATATAAGTCATGGTAAAAGAGAAAAAGTAAAGTATTCTTAGAAGTGAATAGGGTTCATTCTTCTAAAAGGGTACAAAATACTACTCAATTTGATTCCTGTGATTTATTTCGTCCTAGAGTTCAGAAATTATTATGAATATGCTTCGTTTTCAATAAACTTGGAACTGGGATTTGCAATTCTGTGGAAGAAACAAAATTTTTTGACTTACCGTAAAATCCGGCGTATAACGCGCACTTTTAACACAAAAAACAAGATCGAAATTTAGGGGTGCGCGTTATACGCCGAGTATAAAAATGAGAGCTTTAAAAAAAATTAGTATTAAAACAAATTTAGACTTATATATCGAAATTTTGTTTATTTAAAAGAAATAACATACCTTATAAACTTTCATTGTTGGATTACATGAAAAGGCATTATTTTTTGACCATTTTAAGACGAATAAACGTACACTGTGCTTCTTGTTACAATTAATCCATTCAGACGATTTTCTAGGACCCAGTTAGCAACAATTTCTCCTAGAATAGGCCATTTCGTTACTCCTTTACTTAAAGCACATTTCTTCTTTGACATGTTAATTATTGTCATTTCATTTCTTTTTTTCCGCTCCCTTATGGAGCTTTCGCCACAATATCAAACATCCTTGCTGTAGCACGATTTCCATTTTCTTTTGCAAACTAAATCACTTAGATCTTGAAACCGGCACTGTGTTTTGCTTCGTTTACCTGGATCCATCTTTACTGTTCACTGTTTGAAGCGTATTCAATAGCATTCATAGTATTGAATATACTACAGGCCGCGAGCGCAATCAGTCTCAGGCTTATTTTGCTTCGTTTACCAGGACCCATCTTTTATGTTCGCTGTTTGAAGCGTATTCAATAGTATTCATAGTATTGAATATACTACAGGCCGCGAGCGTAATCAGTCTGGCTTGTTCTAACTTATTTCAAAATTAATCGTCCGTCTCGTACATCACATGAAAGGGGAAAAAGGAATCAATGCTTATAGAAAAGCGTGGGGAAAAAACCACCCTTGGCGCTGATTCGGTCTCCCCCCTCCCCCTTCTTGAGCTTAAGGGTTGTATAATTCTAGCGGTATACTATTTTTTTCAAAAGAGAGTCTGGAAAAATTCATCCAATAAATAATGACTTAAAAACATAAGAAAATTGCACACGTACATTTCAAATTTTTTCGTAAAAAAAGAGGGTGCGCGTTATACGGCGAACATAACTGAAAATTAAAAAGTAAAGCTTGAAAGTATAGGTGCGCGTTATAGGCCGGTGCGCGTTATACGCCGGATTTTACGGTACTTTATATTTAAAATTCTTTTGCTTGAAATATGCCATCAGGTCATCTGGTTTTTCATTAAATATTCTTCCGAGTTATGCGAAAAATAATTGTTAGTTGATTTGAATTATACATATAATCAACTAGCAAAATACGGAATTAAATATATGTAGAATGTAATAGCTATGTATATTTGGGTTATATCAGAAGTTATCCAGTGAAATTATTTTCCTTTATCTTTATTATACTATATCTTTACTCTGGACAGATGTCAAATATCAAATTTAGATACAATGTTGTTTTATAGATCCAATATTCTATAATTTACTGTTAGCGGAATACCTTTATATATATGGGAATTTTTTTTTCCTAGGGCATCTACCTTCTTGTAATTGAAACTAATTTTCCTTTCTTCGTATTTCTGAGCTCTTAAAAATCCTATTTTTCTATCCTCTCCTAACGCTTTCAATTAAATTGTGTTCAGTATAAAGAAGGAAGATAAAGAAACAGAAGACAAATAATTATACAAAAGTCACTTTTTTTTTTAATTCATTAAAAACATGTTTACAACTTTTAAAAATCTACTTTCCTTTTTTTATTTTTTGTTAGCTTAATTTGAGGTTTTCAGAAATATATATATCGGACGAAATACAAAACTTAATAACATTAAGCTGACTTCATGAGTGCATTTCAACAAATATTTAAGAAAATACGTTTCTCTAAAATAACTTGAATTCTTTATTTCCTTCCAAGGTATTTTACAAATTTATCAATTTTCATCTTTTTTGTTCTTTTTAAAAGCAAGCAAGTATCTGATTGCACAAAACAAAAACAAAAATTACTGCAAGCCAAAATTTTATTTTTTTTTAATTTCAAATTAAATTCAATTATTTTCATTATGTAAATAAGTAATAGACAAACTTAGTAAAAAGTAATATGTAATAGAACATGGGTTAAATGCAACCCTTCTACATAATTTTTTTTTTTTACCAACCGCAGCTTTTTAAACAGTAATGTAGTAATTCTTACGTTAAATGTTGTTGTTTTTTAAAAAGAAGTCATTTATATAAGTTAGAATTTGTTTTGTGTGTGTGAAATGTGCGCACATTTTAAGTGTTTAATTATTTTTGCACAGACATGAATATTTGTTGCATTTAAGTAATATAAAGGCTTGAATTTATATGGAAATTAATAAAAAAGCCTTTATATATATATATAAAAAATAAAACTTTCCTGATTAAATATGCATAAAACTATTGAAATATGTTTATTTATTTTCATAATGAAGTATAGAAAATTGAAGGAGAAAAAATGCATGGAATCACAAGATTTACAAATTCATGAATTGTGTAAACACTGGAGAACTTTCAAAATGCATTATTTTTTTAATCTGAATTCATTTACATAATAGATTGTATTTTCCCTCCAAAAATGCGTCGTTTGGGAAAGGTTTCCCAATCCTTTACTTAGATAATTCAAATCGCTTCGATTTTCTAGAAAAATATCATTACAAAAGTTAAAAAATAAAATACAGATCTATACTGTGATGATCTGTCAACCATCGCATCGGAGTTTTGACCGAATTGATTAAACAGTTCCAAAACAAAAACAAGCCAATGAAAGCTATGCATCGGCTTCTTATTTATCTCATCCCGATGGCATCATCAAAACAACATGCAGAATAGCTTTGTGCGAATGATCGAACAAACGAAAACATCAATGACTCGACAAAATAGTGAAATAAAAAAAGACGCAGACAAAAAAAGAGATTGCTTCCGTTTCATTGAGCTTAGAACTATTTTCTCGTTATTCCTCCCCCCCCCCCTTGTTCTACTCCTTTGTTGAGCATTTGTACCGAACCACGCTGTGTGCAGCATGTTTGTCATCATTGCATGCCAGCCACATGTGGAAGCATGAATGAATCAACTTTCAAATATCAGGTGGCTCAAATGTCATCTATCTGTAAATACACAGTCATTTCCATCATTTCAGGGGAAGAGATGTGGCATTGATCAGCGTAATTGTATAGCTCCAGAAGAGTCGTTGTAATTTGGGAAATAGGCAGAAGAAAAAATATATATTGCTTCGGATTTTTCATCTATTTTTCTTCGCTGGCTCGTAGTAGTTCTGTATAGAGAACCAACTGGCTTCATGAAAACAATCGCTTGACATTAGGATGAATGAAATACAGTAAAAATCGTTTATCACGAAACTCAGGGGACAAAAATATTTTTTCGTGTTAAAGGATATTGCAAAAACAACCATATATTCAACAAAATTAAGTTTATTAGAGCACATTTTATTACATAGCCATATAGTTATATTCATTTGCATAGATGTGTATATATGCATGTATTCAGTAGCGCACAAAAAAATTTTCCCAGGGGGGAGGGGCGGTCCAGGGTCACGAAAGTCCATCATTTTGTATCATGCTCCAATACGCCGCCCAACATATTCTTTTGATTATGTCGATTTTCGAGTTTAAAAACAATACATAATTAATCAGTGGATAAAGAATTAGCATTAACTAATAAAATTAATAATTAATAACAAATACATAATTAAATTTTACGTAATATATACATAGGATTATAACCAATTGAAAAAAAATTCAAGGGCAATGGGGGGTGTCCGGACCCCTAGGACATCCCCCTTGTGTGCGCCACTGCATGTATTTAATACAGATCAATGACACAAAACATCCACAAGAACTTAATGAAATGTAATGCAAAATTTTCAAGTTTTTGAAAAACAAAACATTGAGCTTTTGGAAAATAATTTGATATTTTTTGTTTGCGTTGTCTTTTTTAGCATAAGATTGAGTCAACAATTTGTTCAATGTCATCCATTATTTTATTCATTTCACCATTGGAATGTGCGTTTAAATAACAGCTCATACTTTTCGGATAACGTGGGAACAGGAGCTGCAATATTCATTTCATTTTCGTCGCCGGAATCTACATCAATGATATATTTTGAACTCTTTTAACACTCCAAAATATCTTTGTCTGCCATAATTGGAGCTGTACACACATTATCATCACCAGCTACAATGAATTCTTCCGATGATACATTAGGATAGTCCAAAAATGCAGAATCTTTCTCAAACATTTTATTAAGTGTCTGGTGTTTTCCATATTTTGTTCATTCCCAGAAGAGAAATTTTTTCGTGTTTAGCGTTCAGATATTTTTTTATAAAAATTAATTAAAAGAAGTTTATATTCTGCAGCAATAATTGAATTTTACATGCGTTTTTTACTGGGGGGGGAGGTAGAGGCTGAACTCTCCCCCATAGACCAACAGATTTTTAATTTTTACCGTTTAATTTTTACCGGCACTTTCGTCTACGAGTTTTTTAGAATGTACTCCCTCTCCTCATAAGAGAGTTCTGTTTACGCCACTGGTTCGTTAAACTATTATTTCAAGGAGTCTCTTTAAAAAAGAAACACCTCGGTTAAAGCTAATGCTAATTAAATTCCCGTAAAACACGCTATTCTAACCGATTATGTTCTTTCAGAATTTCTAAGCCATTATGTGAATGTTTCGGAATACACTTTTTAAAAGTAGAATTTTATTGTTGGATCGTTACCGCAATTCTTTTCAAAATATAGAACGATTCATAACATTTATTAGCATACTCTTTGTTCATAGCATAGCTATGAAACTATGGGTGAATATTTTTATACACATGTTAAGAATCTTTCCATTTCTTAATGAAGAATAATATATGAATCGGAAACAATAAGAGATTTTAAGAAATGAAGGAATTACCTTGAAAAGCAATTTACAGACATTATTCAGTTTGTTTTCTTATCCTATTCTATTATTATCTTAATTTAAAAAAAAATGTAATTGTTTTTTTTAAATAAATAATAAATTATAAGGAAATACATTTTTTCTCTTTCATCAGAGAAATTGAACATCCAAATATGATAGCCAATGATAGAGCTTCTGTCTTTTATAAAAGGTAAAATTTAAGATACCTTCGTATAAATTGAATTTCTCCTGTTAAAATAAAATGCGTTATTAATTTATTTATTTTTAAAAAAGAAGTATATATCTAGAAATTCTTTTTTAAAATATAGAAGTAGAAGATTAGTAGTAGTCTAATAAAAAACAAAATAATGTTTTAAGAATTTATCATTTTTAAAATAGTACAGTAATTAAATTCTGAAAAAACACCATTTACATATATGAATCTCTCATAATACTTTTAAGGGCTTATATTTTATTGTACTTAAAAAGTTACTTAAAATTTTGTTCTTAAAGTCTATTTTTGTAAATCTAAAAAATATATTCTCTAAACAAGGCTGAGAATAATATAGGTTTTAGGGAATACATGCGTTGTGGATGATCTTCAAGGTTATAACTTTTTTTTACCATCGGGAAATTGTATTAATTTTCCGAAAGTTCATAAAACGTTATGAGCCCTCTTCAAATAAAAATCTGTTTTTCCTATACATGCATCCAGTAGCGCACACAGGAAATTTTCAGGGGGTGGGGGGGGGTCGAGGGTCGAA
>BMAV01023179.1:399324-410614 GCA_019973955.1 Trichonephila inaurata madagascariensis | reverse complement strand
AATTTTTCGGATATCTAATTTGGTTTTCAAGAAAAGATTTTAATAATCTCTAAATGAATGCATACTTTCTTTAAAAATAAATTACCTGTTCTGAAACAATAAAAATTAATATAAATGAAAAAAAACTGAATTATGAAACTTTTAATTTTAGGAAAACTCCTTTTCTTTTATGTTTTAATTTATTACGTCTTTTAGCACGCTTTCATCCACAAATCCAATTAATGGTTTGAAATAAAAATAAGTATGCGTAAGTGTGTGTAAAAAAATCTATCAAAATATATCTGTTCTAAATTGAATGTTCATTTCCCTGATAAAAATAATAATTACGGTACTTTATTAGTTTTTTAAATGAATGTTTAAATTGAAGAAAATCATTATTACAGTTCAATTAAGAAATGTTTACATTAATGTATAGTCAGTTAAGAATCCATCATTACCCAACGATATATTGTTTAATCAATTTTCAATTAAATGTCTAACGAAGGAAAACTTTAAAAACGTCTTGACTTTACAACCTTATAACCTGCTTCTTCAATGTATTTTTTATCAATTTAAATATTTGTGTCTTATTCCTACAGCAATCCTTACATTGCTAAGAAATTGCCCCCTCCTACACAATTTAAATTAAAATATAATGGAGTGGATTGATAGATGATTGCGCGGATTAGCGTAAAAATTACAATTATGTTATTTAAAAAAACTACAGATGTCAGTGTTTGTATAGTTTTCAAATGATCAGATGACGAGATTGCATTTTTTCCCTATGACCCTCGCGCGTGACTCGATACGAAAAGGAATATTTTTATTTAGTTAATAAAACCCGCCATGAGTTGATAAATCTTTTAATCAAGGCGAAAAAGAATGCCTACCTGCGTGCATTTACTGAGGGGTTTCTTTTTCTTTCGTTTTTTGTGATCGGTATGCTCCTTAACTTTGTACAGTGAAATATCTTAAGACGAAATATCGGCTTACACGAAATAATACAACGGTCCCGAAAAACTAATATGTATTTTCCTGCTTTTTTCCTCTTAACATGAAACAAAATTCACTTAACATGAAAAGACTTCACTTCTTGGAATGAACACTTAACGAAATGTTTGAGAAAGTTTTTGCATTATTGGACTTTTTCCTACTGTATCATCGGAAGAATTCATTGCAGTAAATAATGTTAATGTGTGTACAGCCCCAATTATGGCAAACAAAGACATTTTGGAGTTTATTAAAAGAGCTCAGAAAATATCACTAGGGTAGATTCCGACAACGAAAATGAAATGGACAATCAAACTTCTGTTCCCACGTCATCCAAAATTAAAGAACATCATGAAAAGTATGCGTAGTTATTTATACGCACATTCCAATAGTGAAATGAATAACAAAATGGACGACATCGAACAATTTGATGATAGAACAGGCAATACAAAGAAAAATTATAAGATTATTTTCCAATAACTCAATAAATGTTTTATTTTTAAAAAAAACTTGGAAATTTTGTATTAAATTTCATTAAGTCCTTGTGAATGTTTTGTCTCATTGATTTTTATTAAATACGTGCACACATATATACATATCTATGTAAATAAAATGTACTCTAAAAAGTTTAATTTTATTGAATATATGTTTTTTTTTTCTGCGGTACCTTTTAAAATCCTCAGTTTCATGTTAAACGTATTTCACTGTAGTTACTAAATTATAAACTTACAATCAAGATAATTTCTAACTTATAACTACTTCAGAAATAGTTTAAGGTTTACATTTCAAATAAGAAATATGCTTAGAGGGAATGAATCTCAAAATCGGAGACCAGATCTTATGCAAATCATCGTATCATCTGAAATTAATTATCACATATGTTTTCATCGCCCACGTGTCTGAAAAATCAGCATGTAAATGCAATCTCTTTGGTAACACGAGTACTTGCTGATTAAATGTATATTCTATTTCAAAATGAACTGTACTAATTTACTTATGTTGATGCGTTCACTTCGCAGACCATAAACATGCATTTTTTCAACAGCATATTTCACTATATTTGAAGTGTTTGCGCGTGTTTTGCGTGAATATTTTATTCACTGCTATTTAAGAGAAAAGGCGAAATTAATCTTATATTCTGTCATATGTATTTGACTGGATAGTAAAAAATGAAATCTATCTGTTTAGATAGTGTTGCATGATTTTTATTTAATTTAACTTTTTAAATTAATTTTCTCCTAATCATTACATTGTTGTCAAATAAAAAAGATAATGGAAGACAAATTTTTTAGAATAAAAAATTTAAAAATAAAGATCTATAACATTTTGTTCTTAAGGATAATTAATTTCAGCCAAGTGTTTTTAAAAATAAATAGCTTTCCAAACTAAAAACATGCTTTATGTTCTACACACCGTACTACCTGAAAAAAAGTAGCAAATAATGTAGCATTTATGTTTTTAAAAAGGTAGATATAAAGTGTGTGCGTAATTTTATAACGTAAATGAAGGATTTAACAAATTTTTTGCTTATAATTAAATATATTGGTTTAAAAACTGCGACGTTTATGTGTAACAATATTTAAATTTGTATAAAATATATTTTAAAAGTTCTTATTCTAAATCTTATCCAAAGTTTCCTAATATATCTGTATAAGGTGCGAAGATATCTAAAGAGTCTATATAGAAATTAGAGGAAACAGAGTTCGGATTGATTTTAGAAATGAAATCTTTATTATCGAGTCTTAGTAGATTACATTTTCTCGTAGTGAAATTTTTTTTTGTCCTACGCCTTGCGCATTCTCTAATTTTTTTCTTTTCATTTTTGCTTGAAATGTGATCTCTTCGAACAAATATCATGCATTCAAGATTAATTAAAATCAGCGGATCTCTCTCTTAGTCAGGTTTATTTATATTTATAGTTGTAGTTTTTGCATTTACAAATGTTTTGAGTATTATAACTACAGAAGACAAAAACAAAAGAGAGAAATAGTAAGTATCTGTAATCGTCTTAATAATTGATGAATTTGATTTCGAAGCTCAAGTACTATAACATCATCTTCTTTTAAACTCATTTATAAATGATACGGAATTAACGAACACAACAAACTTTATATAAAAGAGTTTATATATATAAAATGAGATAATATTTGCATAAAAACTAGGTCTGAAATAAAAGTATCAAGAGATCAGCATCGAAATAACAAAAATTCCTTAAGTGATACATTTTTTCCTGCTAAAAACACAATTTAGTTTCCCCCTCCCTCAACAATATTTTTAAAAGAGAAGACTAAATCTGTTTCTGAAATTTTTTACTCAAAAATGCATTCTTCAATTGATTAAAAACAATAAATACTAAATTCTGTTCTTACTTGAGGAAATCGAAGTATACATGTTTAAATCTACAAAAACCAGATCGTTTTCTTACGATGAATAAAATAGAACCTACGACATAAGACCACGAATTTTTATCGAAGCGTTTTTTTCTCTTTTTGGGTTCCTTAAGAAATGTCATTTAAAAAAAAAAAAATGATGAGCCTACATCTTAATAATCATTCAATTGTTTTAGATTCCAAGTCCTTTTGAAAAGATAAATTGCTAAAAAATTTCAAATAAAGATTCCGAATTAATTTTGAAGTTATGGTTTTATCCTTAGATCTTACAAATAAATATTAAATAAAAATCTAATTGATAGAATGGAAACACTAAGAATTGTGATAACAGAATTATTACAATATTTGATACTCTATGCAAGTTAAAAATCTAAAACAACTAAGAGTTCTTTAGTAACTAACTCTATTGGAGAAGTGTGATGAATAGAGAGGCTTTTTTTTATCGAAGGAGGAGGGGGAAGGAAGGGAGTAACACACGTGAAGGGAGAGAACAACTCAGTCAGATTCTCGTGCTGCCATCTATCGATCAATAGAGGAACCTTTGTCACTTATAATTAATATTATATATTAATCATTTTTTTTTAAAAAAGAAATAATTATACACATGTATATTTCTCTCTTTCAAATTTTTAAGATATCTAAAAGGATTAAAAATTCTGCATTTTTCTATTACAATTCAATTGGCTTTTAAAGAAAGATGAATAAAAAAAATTAGAAAAGATCCAGTTACAAAAATTATGATGTTAATTAAAAGTTCATAATTATTTATAAGTGAAATATTTTAATTATTTTTTTACTTCATAAAAATAAAATTTGTAATTTTATGCTTTTCATTAAATTGCTGAATTCTTACAGGATATTTGTATACATTATTCAAAATGTACCCAGAAAAAGGAAAAGAAATTTCACATGTTAACTGAAGTAGAGTGCTATAATAAATTTTCCTACAGTATTTTCCTATAATAAAATAATCCTTTTTCTAAATTGAAGTATAATTCTAATAACCTTTATCACATGTTATGTTCTAAAAAATGAAAAGGGTCTATTTTCATTCTAATTGTCCATTTGAAAGTAAAAAAAGCAGAAAAGAATGCAACTTATATAAAAATGCATCCTATGATATTTTACATTTACATTACATTTTAAGATATATACATTACATTTTAAGATATATACATTTAGTATATGCTATTTAAGATTATCTTTGTATAACATTAAATAAATGGATAAAGCACATGTTTACAGATTGGAGAATGCTTCAACATTAATATATTGCATTTTGCTGCTGCGCTATCCTATCGAGAGCAGTATATTTCACAAATAAGACTCTTCAATTTTGTTTGAAATAGTCAGATTTCAGTCATGCTGTAAATATTCTCCATATTTTTTCATGAATATTGGTAGCGTTAAACCAATATCTGACTTTACATGCTACCGTAAAAGAAGGCGTGTTTAAAGTAAAAGGCGTCTGAAAAATATTTCAAACTTTTGACGATGCAGTATGATTCACGGATTCATTTGTTATAATCCCGCCGACTTATATTAATATTGAAAAGAAAATTTTTTACCTATTATTCTGTTTTAAATTTCTGAAACCTGCTTCGTAATGTAAGGGAAAACGATATTAAGATAGTACTAAGTTATAAAGTCTATATATATCTTAATTACTTAATAAATCCCTCGGTAAATGATTCAGGAAAAATTGAATAGGGAATTTTTTTTTATTTAGATTCTCTTTAAACTTCTGTTTCGGAAGGCGTCACATTAATACATTACAGCGAAAGTCAGTTAACACGAAACTGAGAGGACTGAAATAGTTTTTCGTGTTAAAAAAATTTCATGTTAAACAGTAGCGCACACAAACATTTTTCAAGGAGGGTGTCCAGGGCCGAAAGTCCACCATTTTGGCATCATGCTTCGATACGCCACCCAATATATTCTTTTGATTTTGTCTATTTTCGGGAAGAAAAATAATACAAAATTAATTATAGAATAAATAATTAGCATTAATTAATAAAATTAAGTATTAATAAAAAAAAACATAATTAAATTTTACGTAATATATACATAGGATTATAACTAATAAAAAAAATCAAGGGCTATTTAGGGGGGTGTCCGGACCCCTAGGACACCCCCTTGTGTGCGCCACTGATGTTAAAGGATATTACAATAAAAAGAACATATATTAGCAAATTTAATTTTATTATACATTTTATTTACACAGTATGCAATTATTTAATAAAAATCAATAAAACAAAAGCAATCCCAAGAACTCAATGAAATTTAATACAAAATTTTCAAGTTTTTTGAAAAACAAAACATTAATTGGGTTTTTGGAACAGAATCTAATATTTTTTTTAGAATTGTCTTTTTTAGCATCAAATTGTCAATGAAGTGTTCAGTGTCGTCCATTTTGTTGTTCATTTTACCATTGGCATGTGCGTCTAAATAACTGCGTGTTATTTTCATGATGCTCCTCATTTCGGATTGCGTGGGAACAGGAACTGCATGATTCGTTTCATTTTTGTCTTTGGAATCTACATCAATGATATTTTTTGTGATTTGAACAAACTCCAAAATGTGTTTGTCTGCCCTAATTGGGGCTGTACACACATTATCGTCATAAACTGCAACGAATTCTTCCAATGATACTGTAGGACTGCTGGTGTTTTCCGCATTTTGTTCATTTCCAGAAGGGAAATCTTTTCGTGTTAAGCGATTTTGGTTTCGTGTTAAAAGAAAAAAATGCATGAAAATACATAGTAGTTTGTTGGGACCGTAGTATTATTTCGTTTTAACCGATATTTCGTCTTGAGCGTTTTCGCGTTAAATGTATTTTCACTGTACATGACAGTAAGATTCATGCGCATGCACAAAGGCAGCAGGAACAAAAGAGAAAACATGTGAAGTCTTGGACCAACAAAAGCAATTTTCCTTCAGTCCTATATAAAGCTCTCAATTATTCTAAACAGTTCGAAAATTCTACCGAATCGTATGATTTAAATCTAGCTCGCTAATTGGTCAGGTAAGGTGGATGCTCCGGAACTGCGTCAGCCGACTGTTACATATGATTGCGTGGAACTCTCTCTCTTTGATCAAAAGATAATAAGGTTGCGGCTAATTTTCTGCTCCTGTTAGGAGGGTAATTAATAAGATAATCAATAATGACGTGATGTCTTTGAGGATTCAGACTCAAAATGAATTAAACAAAAGCTCTTCCAGAAGAACGAGAATAGAAATTATTTATGCGTTACTATTATTATTTAAGATGTAATCAGTCAAAATAATGTATAAGGCGATAATAGAGACTGAGAGTCTTGAAATGCCTGTCTTTATAAGATGATCGAAAGGTACAATTGCAATCTTTTTGTTTTTTAAACACAATAGAACTAATTCATTACATTACTTTCCGAGAATTTCATTGAGAGAATATAAAAACGAGTGCGAAAAGTCATTATTTTTAGCCTGCTTCCAACTATTTCCGTGTAGTGAAAAGTTAAAGAACCTCAATTCTCAAAAACAGCAGCAACAGAAAACAAAACAAGCCATAAGCCCCCTCTTCTCTCAGAAGCAACGCGAACGGTAATTGCAACTGTTGCAATCTTCGCAACACAACAGCAATTTTCCAGACACAAAAGGAGTCATTCGTGATCCATCACTGTCCCCCTTGCTCAACTAGAAAACACCCGAACAATTAGATGGTATTGGTAAAATGCAGAAAGCAATACATCAAAGGACGTACAAACACGGAGAAAGTGTGTTCTCGTTTCCGGACGTTGCAAATGACCAAATCATCCATTAGGAATCACACAGGCGTGTAAGTTGCAGCAGTTCCCACTTTATCAGTGTGCAGGGAAAGCGTTCGTAAATCACCAGATCACCTCTCAGCGCACCATTAGGAAAGGCAGCAGAGCGGTGAGCATTTACGAAGGTTAGCTGCCAATTTTCACACTTCTTTATACTCAGGCTATCTATTTAGGGGGAAGGCTTCGGATTCCGAAATATTCTCCCCGTCTTTATTTTGAAGTCACATTTCTTGGGCGATGAGTAGTCGCTACACCAGTGCTTCTCAAACTGTGCCCCCTCCCCCAGGGAGGCGTGATAACCTTATAAAGGGGGGGGGGGTCGAGCATATCGAAAGGGCGAACATAAAAGATTTAAAAAATTACAAATTTACCAAAAAGAAGCAAAAAAGAAATAAAACATTCTGACATAATAAAGGTAAAATACACATTTACACTGCTGTAATGCACTTATAAATACATCACAGTACTGCACAATGTATTTGATAATTAATTTATCAAATCTAAGTTAAGAACGAGATTAATAATTACTAGCGACTTCCTTGAGTTTGTCATATTTAAAATTATATACAAATTTTAATACTTATCTTGATAATTTGAACGGTTTATAATTAAAATCGTGTATTGTAAGCTTTACGTCAAATTCTTTATTATTGAATTCAATGCACTGCTATTGTATGGAGGGGGGGGGGCGATGAAAATTAGGATTGAAAATGGGGTCGCAAGTATTGAAGTTTGAAAGTTTAAGAAGCACTGCGCTACACAATTGTAAAATTTATTGCGATGTTTGTTTTTTAACTGCAACAAATATGTCTCGAATAAATTCAAATTTTATCTTTATGTTGCAGTTTTCTGAAAGCACGATGCTTGGTTAGGAATTCTTTGCATACACAAGCAGGGGGGGGGTTTGGGAGTTCAACCTCCCCCATAGATCAACAGATTTTTAAATCTAAGCATAGAGATTATCCCTCGTTGCTTTCATTTACGAATTTTTTTAGTGTAACTCTCCATGCCCCCAGGGTTGATCCTAATTGGTGAGCAAAACGTACACTGCACACGGGCGGCCAAAATAAGGGGCGGGCGTAGGCTGCATATAGCTCCATCAATCAAGCAAAACTTTTCACCAATTTCTCAAAATAAAACTTATAATAAGTCGAATAAATATGTTGAATTTTAAACAGCCATAGAAAAATCGAAATAGGTCCCGATTTCCCAAAAGCATAGTTTAAAAAAAAAATGAAATGTTAGTGCACAGTGTTGGTCCCTTGTTCATTAATGTCTACTCTTTACATACATCCTACATTTGATAGCAAAATTCGTGGCAGAGCCATCAATACTGCAATAGAAAAGATTTTCTTACTTATCAGCGGCATTGTAGATCGATGCTTAACACTAAGGTGATTGATCAAAAATGATTCTTGCGAAAGTTAATTTGCGAAAATACCTAGTATGGTTAGTATTACCAAAGACATAAAAGTGTTTAATTTCAATATACATTTGGGGAAATTAAAAGTTTTCAATTTAATAATAGCCTTAGAATTTAGAGAAACAAAATAGAGAAAAGAAGTGATTTTTTTTGTCTATTTACATTTTTATGAATGTTTTACTTTTTACTCTTATGCTGGTAGATGAGTATATAACGTCAATATTAAGTATTAGTTAAAATATGAAAAATTCTCCAGAGGGGTGGCACATTAGGTCTTTGCACGTGGGCGGCCGACATCCTAGGATCGGTCACTTTACAAGTAACAAATAGTTTGAAAAAAAAAATGTAGTTAAAAATAATACTTAAAAACCTCTTGTAATAATATTTAAAACTGATTCTGGAAAATATTGATTATTATTAAAAAGCGAATAACATAAGAAAAAGGACAAATATTTAAAATATTTATTTAAAAAGTTTGGTGAAGAATATAATTTATTAACAATATGTAAAAAGTCTCAGTGAGAGAGAATGTAAAACATGCTGATAATTGTTTTCTTTAGATATTTATATTCACTTTTAAGTAAATATTCATGGCACTGTTGACAGCTTATTTTCTCTTTTTTGTGAGTTCATCTCCTAAATCATATCGCAATAAATATCTGTTGTTGTTTTTTAAATATACGTTTTAAATGGTTCTTCTGAAATTATTTTTAACTTTCAAATATGTTTTGTAATACTTATAAAAATCGATGTTATCCAAATATTGAGAATTATTTGAATGGATTAAAGAGTAAATAAATCTAATACAGTAATGAAGTAATTGCTTGTAAAATCACAGCTTTTCATCAAATTATATTGCTTCGCAATGTTGACTAAATCCATGAATTTCACAAATTTCATGAATATCTTATACTTTATATTACCCGTATAAAACTGCTTATCAAAGATTGGCAATAAGACCTGAAAGTTCATAAATATTAGAAGTGTTCAGTATTTTAAATACATACTGATGCATTTGCGGCTGCAAAAATATGCAAGAAAATTTAATTTTAAGCTAAATCAATTCCAATGTTTATTTAATTACTTATTTCAAAATGATAAGCGGGAATTTCTCAAATAGCCGGCTATCCATAAGAGGCTTATCCAGCGCTTCTCAAACTGTGGGGCGCGTCCCCCTAAGGGGGCATGAAAATCTCTCGAGGGGTGCGAGCATATCGAAAAAGTCAGAAATAAAAGATTATTTTAAAAAAATTGTTAATTTACTGAAAGGAAGCCCAGCAAAGTATATTCTAAATTATAAATAGTAACATAATACTTTTCCTATTTCTTAAAAATTACTTAAATGTAACAATACAAAATTTAATAATAATTTGTATGATTTATAATTAAGATCATATTGTGTAGTTTTAGTGTTAAAGTACATTATATTACTGCATTCAATACATTTTCATTGTATGGGCGGGACGATGAAAATTATGATTGAAAATTGGGTCATCAATGTTGAAAGTTTGAGAAGCACTGGGCTAATATAATAGTCCTGGAACTAAATTACATAGAATGCGTTCCTGTGTTACTTTATTCTCAATTTACCCTTGTTGATACTAATTTTTTTTTTTTTGTTTATAGGTACGATAATGTAAGTAACAGAAAGACAAAATATGAATATAAAGAAATATATCTAAAAACATAATTAGGTCGTAATTTTTAATCCATAGTCGTCCCACTTGTCTTATTTCCCTCTTTAAAATCGGAAATAGATGCGAAAAGAAAAAAAAATCAAGATTACTCTATGGTAACATTTTATAAATAAGGATAGTATGATTTCATTATTTATTTATTATTACCAAAGGTAATGATGTAAATTTTACATCATATTAAACATAAAATTAATAATTTATACGTACAGAAATGAATTTATAAATTGCATGCTTATTACACATACATGCATATATATATATATATATAGAGAGAGAGAGAGAGAGAAAGAGAAAGAGAGAGAAAAGACATCTATTCCTTTTCAATAAATCCAAAAACTTCTTAATACGGAAATTTTGCCTTAATAGTAACCTAATGTCTTTTTCCTTGCTTACCTTTAAATTTACGTCAACCATGAAATTACGATTTGATGAAATTTTACATCCCCTGAAAAAGTAACATTCTTTTTGTTTTTATGATATTTCTAATAATAATATTGAGATTCTATTTCTGATAAGTTTTCCTACTTTTTTAATTTACGAATATAAACTCATTTCAAAACCATTCCAATACCCGATTACTCAAGAGCGCATTCGATGTATTTTGAGTTCTCTTTGTTTTAATAATATCAAATGATTGCCTTTATGTTGAATAGTTTTATTTGGTATTTAAGAAAACGGTTTTTTTTGTGCTTAAAATGGAACACAGTTCAGTTGAGGACACGTGTTTCTAAAATACTATCAGTTATCATTGTACATCAAAAAATATCGTTCGACACTAATCCAGGTGTAATAAATAACATATTTTAAATACTCTTCGAATGGTTTGTTAAAATATAATTCTTGAATGACAGAGAATAAAAGCAAATATTCAGGTCTTTTCCATTTTCCGGATCACTGATAATATAGCCATTTCTTCGAAAAAACAAATGCAGATGAAATATTCATATTATTTTAGGACAGTGACACAATTCATTGGTTGTAAATGAAAAGTACTTTAGCCTGGTA
>BMAV01023179.1:335303-390545 GCA_019973955.1 Trichonephila inaurata madagascariensis | reverse complement strand
GGAGAATTACAGCAACAAACAATTTTAGAGGAGAAAAATCATTATAGTCTCACATTTAAATGTTCATGTTAATTTCTTTAATTATTTGTACAGATTTTTGCCAAATGTCTATTTAATTCACAGATTAAAAGTTTTCCTTAAAAGAAAAAAATTCCGTTTTGTCTCAGTTGAGCGTCTGCTGATTTTGTTCCCTTTTCATTGGCTAATTTAAATAGATTAAACTACCGCGTTTTTAACTATTTATTCAAAATACTAAAATAACTAAGTTCTATTAATGACCAAGCTATTTTCTGAATGCATACCTTACACGCGATTGGTAAATATGGTCACATAGAGGCTCTATCTGGCTCGCAGAAAATGTTAAAATAATTGAGCAAAAATTTTCATTTTCAACGTTCAGCAAAAAAAAAAAAAAAAAAAAAAATCTTATCAAGACAATGATCTACCTTTGAATATGCAAAAATCTTTTCGAAAATTAGAACGTTTTTTGTAAGATATAATGAAAGGGCATAAAAACATTTCTGCATGTAGAAAAAAAAGTATATTTAATAAATATATGTGGTATGCATAAAATATTTAAAATATACTTCACTATATATGCTTTTACATTCGAGTTAAAGTCATTGAAAAGATCACAAAAGTTTGGTTACAGTTCCATTCAGAGAATAATTTTTAAAAGTATTCTATTTTTTTTTTTTTTTTTCTTCATTGCGCTTTATAACAGAAAATTATTTTGTCTCACTAAAACTTTTTTCTTTGTGTTCCTTTCTAAAAATATTTCTGCATCATTTTCCCAAACCCATCTGATAATTTTTTAAGAAATTAGTTATTTTTAAGTCAACGAACAAATAAAACATAATAATAATTAGTGATCCAGTTTAATTTTAACCTCGCAGTTACAAAAGAGCAGCGAATTTTAAGAAATTGAATAATGCGTCAATCTATTAATATAAATAATGAGCGCCGTTAGTGATTAATTTAATAACTTTATGCACAAAGACAATCAATTATGAATAAAATATGATATATAGTATACTTTTTTTAATATTTAATCACAATATGTCATAATTTAATTTCTGTAGACAATATTCTTAGACTACTAAAAATTGTCACCGACCTTTTAATTATTTTTAACGAATTCACGCAACAAGTAGTAAAATTTATAGTCATTTCTTCAATAACGCAATTTATTTTAATGACAGTGGAGAAAATGAACAGACCACTAACTTAAATATGGGAAAAATCCCATAACTACACTTAAAAATGTCTGAGTTTGTACGAAATCAATTTTCTCGGCTTTTATTTTTTCATGTTGAAAATTCCGTATATAAATGTATTTAGAACCTCATATTACCTAAGCGCAATTTTGAAGATATGTTTGTGGTAATAATATTTTCATCTTTTTGCTTTTCATTTTTTTAAAAAATATATATAACTTTCTGAAATATACTGTAATTTCTTTTTACTATTGGTAAATGACAGTCAGTTAAGGAAATAAACAATTTGTAAGAAAAAAATATATTCCAAGATATTATAAGAAACTTATATAGCAAGGAAAAACTGTTCCCGTCAAACTATTCACTGCTTTATCCCCTCATGTAAGTAAGAACATAATCCCATTGTGGATATGAAAGAACCGATCCACAAAAAGAACTCTGAATCAATCAAATCTCAGTTTTTATTCTCCGTCTTCCACTGAAATCAATTAAAGATTATTGAAAGTCGCATATCTTTTAGTAGACGGCGCCGAATGTCTTCGAAAATTGATTAAAAAGAAAACAGAAAGAAAAAAAAAGCAAAGAAAGAAGAGCAAAGTGAATGGAAGAGAAGACGCGTTTCGGCGACCCATTACGGACGCCAAAAGACGCCAAGAGGTCAAAGAAGAAACGGTCGCGTGACGGCAAAAACTTTGACAGTGCCTGATATATTTCTGCCTCTCGTGCTCTTAAATCTGCAGAAGCTCGCAGAAAAATCTTTTTCATTACTTAACGACCATTCCGTGCTGCCCCGCTTCATCCCCGATATCATTTCGATCCTTAGACCAAACACGGTCGCTTGTCACGAATCGATTATTCCGTGTCATTTCGGACTTATCGATTCTTAAATTACTCCAGAAGATGAAATGGTTCCGATTTCTTTGAGAAACAAAGAATCTCATCAAGCTCTCTTCAGCAAACAAAACAAATCGGCTCTGTTGTAGTTCTTTTAGAGTAATTGTACTCTCGTACCAACAAGAGTTTATCCATAATTCTGGAAAAAGAGATAAACAAAATTTGTTGATGGGGACTTGAAATACTTGTCTGAATTAATTACCTCCTGCTCGAAGTCATTAGACCGGTCGAATTTGCGAGGGTGGAGATACGAGTGACCACAACCCATTTGGGGGATGGTATTTGGTCTGGTCTCTAGTTGCATTTCCGCGTTTTTAAATATTAAAATGCGCTTACTATTCGATACGAAATGAACAAGATAATTTTGCTTTCCCCTTTTTTTTTTAAAGTACATTGTAACTATCTATTTCAAGTGTGTTTGCGTGTAATTGAAGAATGAGGAAACTAGCTCATAACCTTAATTTAAAACAATTTTACGTAATTATGTAAGCCTGCTTTCACGGCCGTAGTAATGATCATAAACTTGTGGTTGGCATGTCGCGGGTTATAGTCCTGAAGTCACTGATGACCCACTGTGTTGAGCAGTGGTTCCCAAAGTGGTCCCTACGAACCCCCAGGGGTCCCCAATATTATTCAGGAGGTCCGTGGAAAGTTAAAATTGATTTGGAGGTTCTCGAACAACGTCAAGGGATCCACGCAAAATTTAATATAAAATAAAAAACATATATATTTTGATCCATTTTTATTTTTATGGAAATTTAAATAAAATACAATAATTCACTCGGATATTCCCGACTGTGTCTTGACTACTCCCAAACATTGAGAAGGACATAAATACACTCATAACATCTCATCAAGTTCATTCCAGTCTTTAATTATTTTTATTTTATTGTAAACGAAATTTATAATTTTAATAAATAATGCTTCAACAAAATGCTTTTTTAAAATGGTAATTTTTTTATACTATGCATTTATGTAGCTGTTTCACTTGGGGGTCGAGAAAGTTTTGACTTTAAAAAAGGGGCCCGTGGGCAAGTTTTGACTGTAAAAAGGGGTCTGTGGGCAAGTTTTAGCTGTAAAAAGGGATCCGTGGGTTAAAAAAATTTGGGAACCACTGGGGTGTAGAGGGAGCCGATGCGTGTTAAGCCTTTGAGCTTAAAGTCCTTTCATTGCCCTGGAGTTTGGAGAGGGAAGTGTCAGCTCAGTTGTCTTCCTCGCCACTTGACCGAGGCTAAAAGTTACGAGGTTCGTTGCCAATTATTCAGGTGTTGCTTTATAGACGAAGTTAATATAAGTTTCTTTCTCTCTCTTCAAATGTTTGCATAAAATTGAAAAAAATAAGAGCCTGCTCTTAACATTTAGAGTTTGTTCGAAGCTAAAAAAAATCATTGATTCCGATGAGGAAAATGAAATGAATAATGCAGCTCCTGTTCCCACACCATCCGAAATGAGGAACATCATGAAAAGTATGCGCAGTTACACATTTCAATGGTGAAATGAATAACAAAATAGACGACATCGAACAATTTGTTGACAATTTGATGCTAAAAAAAGACAATGTAAAGAAAAATATGAAATCATTTTCATAATTTCAATAAATGTTTTGTTTTTTAATAAACTTAAAAATGTTGTAAATTTTATATTGTTTTCATGAATGTTTTTTTTAATGTATTTATAATAAATACATCCATATATACATATTTATGAAAATAAAATGGACTCTAATAACACTATATTTTAAAATTTTCTTGCATCCTCTTTTAACTTGAAATTCTTTTAACACGAAAAAAATATTTTAGTCCCCTCAGTTTCGTGTTAAACGTTGTTCACTGTATTTGAAATAAAGCTTTCCCTAATAGCAATAGTTTCTTAATTTCAATATTTTTATATATGAATCAAACAATAGACAAAACGAATAGTTTCATCATTTTTTTTTAATTAACGAATTCCTGCAAAAAGAAATAAGAAAAAGCAATAATTTCTGAATACAAATTAAACTAATTGATTAAATTTTAATGGACTAGTTTTTGATATAATGAAAAATTATCGATTAACTTATTAGTAATTAAAAATTAAGGATTAGCTGGTTGATAGAATAAAAATATCAAATCATCAAATTAAATTACCAATTGTTAAAATTATAAATTTTATTATATTATTTTAATTTATAATTAAAATTTTATTTTAATATTTGAATTACATATATATCTTTTTATTTTAATTTGTATTTATAATAAGTAATTAAATTTATAAGTTTAAAGTTTTATTTCCGGATTAATAAATATAGATAGAATCATATAACAATAGTAATTTTGATGTAATAGTAACATATAGATATAATCATATTTTTATATTACTCTAATTCAATTTAGTTTAAAGTAAGTGAAGTAAGTTAGCACTTAATTTCTTCAAGCTTAAGACGAGCTTGTGAAATATTGCATTTGCATTTTTAAATAAGAGGTTTCTGTAAATAGATATTTATAAATTTTAAATTAATCAAGTAAATAATATCAATAATATTTTCAGAAGAATGGTGTACAATTTTATAATTGACAAAATATTCATAATTATAACTATTCTCAAGTATTTTTATATGAAGATGGCTATATATACAATACATAAAATAAAACCATACTGTGATTAGAATCCTGATAGATTATATTTTAAAAGTACCAGAAATAAGGTAGTAAACTGAATTTGGCGAGATATCATATTTTTTTTAGTTGACTATGTTCGAAACCCTGATTTTGAAAAAGCGTATAGAATACTTTTTTTTTGACATTTAGTGTCAGTTTTATTAGAATAAACATATAAAACTGTTTTATAAGAATACTACTGCAAGAAAAAATTATATAAACGCAAACTTTTGGCAAGAAATGAAGAAAGAATGATATATTTCCTGAACATTCTTCTTTTATGAAAAATGCTTCTATAATAACAATATTTTGCCTATATATCCCCAGGTCTTTTGAAGAGAATAGGTACTAGGATTTTAGAAAAAATTCATATCATTCTCAAAGTTACAATCAATTGCAATATTAACTCTGATGTTTTTGTTAAAAATTCTCTCTACTCTGATATATTAAAAAAGATAAATAAATCAAGTCCTAAATTATATATTTCAGATTTCTAGTTAGGCTCTGTTCAGAAAGTCTTAGCAATATACATCCAAAATATTGTTGTTGTAGATTCATTTTTAATAAAAGAAAAATATGTCCTTTTTTCATTATTGCCTAAAAATTACAATTAAAGATCTTTTTATTGTAATAACATTCTTAAAATAATTTTATATGTATATTCTAATTCAAGTGATATTAAATATAAAAAACGAATGTTGATTTATGTATTCACTTTTGAAAAATCATGGTTCCAAACGTAGTCTGTTACCTTTAAAATCCAAACAATATATAATAAACTGTATCTGTATCTGAATTATTTATGTTCAATAGCATTATTTTTTTTTTGGAATTATTAAAGTTATTATATTTGAGCATATATATATATATGTACAATATTTTCTAAATATCCGTCACCAAACTATTTCGATCGGGGAAATGTAAAATATTATTGAATTTTCTTACATAAGATTGCTCTTATGGTTATTTATATCCCTTGACTTATTCTCGCTAGGTAAAAAGCTTCCGATATCTAAATTAACATTATGGTTTTATTTACGTTATTTGACAAAAATGTTGTTTTATGTTTTTTTCCTTTCATTTCAAAGCATTGAAATGATTGTGTTTGTTTTCATTCAATCTAACTATTACATTTATTTGAAATTATTATTTTTGTTAGGTAAGTACATCTTGCAAAAAATAATATTTATATTTGAAAAAATATCCTCAATCTATATATTTACATAACGTAGTCGAGAAAAAGAGTTATAAAATGCTATTAATCTGTTTTGTAGATAACATCGAAGCACTGGTAATGACATTTAATAACTGCAAAAATTATCGTATCTGTGGAAAAATAAATTATTAAACAGAAATTGAAAAAGATTCTGAAGTTTCGTAAAGTTTCAGACTGTGTGACTTTATTGAGATTACTTTTTCAAGAACCATTAAAAAATTAGCACGTATTAAATCATCAGCAGTGGATTTAAATTTAGTTTTAAGTAGGATATATATATACTATCCTCAAGTGAAGTCTTTAGTTCAGAATAATTTAGGAAAAAAAAGAAGTATTTTTAGTGTAAAGTGTTTTAAAGCACACATCAGTTCATGTTCTCTTTAATGAAGAGTTTTATAAATTTAGAAGCTGTTTTTTTTTCATATTATACTAAATAGACTTGAACTAAATTCATAACATATTTTCAGATAGAAAAATATCTCAATTTTTCAAAAAAAAAAAAAAAAATTCGAGACGTTGTAATTCAAACAATTGACTTATAATACTGCAATTCTTGAATTTGAAAAAACTTCATAAATGTGCAATTTTTACCTATAATATGTTAAGCGATAACCCATTTTGTCTTTAGTGGCATAGGAGACGAAATATAGAATCCGTTTAATAACAGAAGAAAGATGAATCAACTCGGA
This sequence comes from Trichonephila inaurata madagascariensis, assembly GCA_019973955.1. Classification (NCBI taxonomy): domain Eukaryota; kingdom Metazoa; phylum Arthropoda; class Arachnida; order Araneae; family Nephilidae; genus Trichonephila; species Trichonephila inaurata. Next base: position 383,893 of record BMAV01023179.1, on the reverse strand, counting down.
TAAAAATGAGGGAATGTTTATTAACGTCACATTATAAAGCAACAATAAGGCTGTTGGTGACTGACCTCGTCATTTTGGTCAAATGACGAGGACGATACCCGAACTGGCACAATTCCACCCCTCTCCGAGCTTCCACACCACGCTAAGGAGAGAACTTTGATCCTTGACAAATGCATCGGCCTCTCTACACGGCTGGTCTTTTGTGGCTCTAGGTTCGAACTCATGACACGCCGGCTTCGGTCCGTGCGTTTGATCCCAAGGCTACCGAAATCACCGGATAAAAATAAGTAGCATAGTAAAATATACTTCTCTCTATAGTAGCGGTCACCAAACATTTTGTGATCATGTCTCCTTGAACCCATAATAATTATAAGCTAAGCCCCATTTTATATTCAGGGTGATTCGTACCAGACTGACAAACTTGTTGAGTATATAGGGGATATACAGACGATTTGGAATCACATAGGAATGCAGGGTCGAAAATGCCGTATTTGCGAGCTGTGGAGCAAAGAAGCAGAAAGAAGATCAGAAACAGCAACACATTAATGCGACCAAAAATATTTTATTGAAAGGTTGCATTACAATAGGTCTTCGAAATAACGACCAGAAGTCGTCTGGCAAGCTTGACAGCGTCGCTGCATGAAATTTCTTACCTTCCAGAGGATTCCTGGCATGCCACGTATAATCTACTTGCCATCTTCCTCTAGACTGCGAACAGGAATTTTCAGGAACGTAAGGAATTTCATGCAGTGAGGCTATCAAGCCTGCCAGACGATTTCTGGTCATAATTTCGAACACCTATTGTAATGCAACCTTTCAATAAAATATTTTCTGTCCCATTAATGTTTTGCTGTTTCTGATCATTTCTCTGCTTCTTTGCACCACAGCTCGCTACTACGGCAGTTGCGACACTGCATTCCTATGTGAGCCCATGTCATCTCTCTACCCCCTACGCGTTGTCGGTCTGGTAGCGAATCATCCTGTATATGTGTGTGACCCTGTGTGACCAGTAAGAGAACCTTAAACTCACGTGATACAGGATTGAAACACTCGCAAATAATCGTGAGCCGATTTTTTTGGCATACCCCAAATATGACTCCTTGTACCCTCTGGGATATTTACATCTCATTTTACAGATCACTGCTCAATAGGATAGCGAGGCTAAAATATAATATTGATGTTCGAGGCTTTTTTATATCAGAAAAAGGGGTTTTTAAGGTATCCGACTACGTTCGGATCCGTGATTTTGCAAAAGCGTGTAAATGGATAATATTTACGATATTTAGTGTCACTTAGATTAGAAAACGCATATAAAATTGTTTTAAGAATAATATTACAATAAAAAATTATTTAAGTACAATATTTTGACAAAAAATGAGCATAGAATGACCCATTTTCAAAACATTCTTCTTTTATGAAAAATGCTTCTATTATAATAATATTTTGCCTGTATATAGCTCAGACCTCTGTACAGGGGCTCAACTAGAATTTTTGATATATATAACTTAGAAGTGGGTTTATCCATGTTTTGCGACAACAGAGGGGAGAAATTTTAAGAAAAAAAACGCCGATAATTATTTCAATAAGTTGTAACTCTGAAAATAATGTGAATTTTTCAAAAAAATAAATAAATAAATAAATAGTTCAGATTCTCTGAAGAAGTCTTTACTTTATATAAGCGCGCGCGAGCGAAATATTATTATTTTAGAAGCATTTTTTTTATAAAAGAACATTTTGAAAAAAGATTATTCTAAGTTAATTTTTTGCCAAAATATTATATTTAAATAAATTTTTTTTGTCCATAATGTCTTAAAACAATTTTATATATGTATTCTAATCCAAGTGACACTAAATATCATGAAAATTATCCATTTATGAACTTTTTTAAAATCATGGTTCCGAACGTAAACCTTAAGTGAAAAAACAGACTTAATAAAGAACGCAACACGTGGTATTTACTTTAATATATTTTTGAAATTTTATACCAATCTTTAGATATTAAGAAAAGAGAATAAATATCCAAATATTTTTATAAATCATTTCAAAAGAATTCTGTAGTTATTGAAGAACAATAAATATTGTAATCGATAAATAAAATAACAATGAATATATTATTTTTAACAATAGTGTTAGAGCAGATTTTAAAGCGTATTTCGTAATTCTCCAATAATGGACCAACAATATTGAATTATGTAAATAATTAAGAAAATCGTTTGAGTGATGCAAATTAATCAAACACTAAAAGTTTTTTTATTATTTTTATTTTACAGATACCCTGTTCAGGTTCTGAAGTTTTCTGTGAAATCGAAACACTACAGGTAATTTTTTCAAATACTAATTATTCCATCAACAATGCTTTCCTTAAAACAGATCTTTGTTATTTTTTCATTCTATGAATAATGTTAACTAAAAAAATACAACTCAGAATTGAAAAAAATTTAGAATATCCTAAATGAAGGATATTCTGGAAATATAAAAATGATGCAATTACACAAAAAATTGTAAAAATGTACGTATGTTTATCGAAAGCCTGTTTCTCCAAGCATAACTTTCCGTTATAAAGTTTTGAAATAGTATTAAAAAAAAGACTTGAATATTATGCAGTTTTTTTATGTATTACTTTACTTCCGATTTATATTAGAAAACGTTTACGATAATAAATGCGACCTCAAAAATACAAATAGTAGCGCTTGAGAACATTTGACCAGCGATGATTTAGTCGAACCGAGATTTCAAATCTCGATTCTAATAAAGATTCCTCAGTATGCAGTGGCGCACACAAAAATTTTTCAAGGGTCGAAAGTCCACCATTTTGGTATCATGCTCCAATACGCTGCGCAACATATTCTTTTGATTTTGTCGACAAATCAATATTAATTATTCATTAAATAATTAGAACTAATTAATAAAATTAATTATTAATAACAAATACATAATTAAATTTTACGTAATATATACATAGAATAATAACCAATAAAAAAAAAATCAAGGCCTATGGAGGGTGTCCAGACTCCTAGGACACCCCCCTTGTGTACGCCATTGTCAGTATGGAATCAACAGGATGTTTTGTGCGTAAAAGGAAATTTATCCTCCAAGAACTCTTATGTGGGAAAGTTATGACCAGGGACGGTTTAAGACTTCTTGAGACCCTGGGCCCCTATGCAAAAGTTGGGCCTGCCTCTGAACATTAAAAATAGGTAGTATGTAGTAATGGTCCCCAACCCCCGAGCCACAGACCGGTACCGATCTGAGAATCAAATGGTACCGGGCCACTCGAGAAACACATTAAGTTATTTCCATTTTGCTTATTGCGGTGTATTTCTACTGGGATTGCCTATGTTAAATAACTTTGTATTCATTTTTGGCGTAACTGTAACGTATTCTGAAGTCGTATTTAAATACAATTAAATTAAAATTATTAAATCAAAACATTTTAAAATATAAACACTCCAAAATATAAAGTAATGCCCTTTAGAGGGCAGTGGTAAAATTATCAAACATTGACCGGTCCGCGGCGACAAAACTTGGCAGCATTGGCACACACATATAGCATAAACATTGTCAAATACCCGTACAAACGGTAACCCGTATCAAATAAATGTGAGTAACTCAAAATCTCACAAAACCATACATAAACCGACTCGATTGACTGCAGCCTTTCTACTAAATAAGTAATGACTGTGTGTGGTGGTAGGCCTAGGTCAAGACATGAACGATGGTCATCCCATAATAGTGCAGTCTTGCCAGTTAGCATATAAAGTTCGATATTCCTAGTTTTTCAGAGAATATGTACAGGATAACATTTGACCATTAAAGTTATCCAAATCATGGTTTTCCTGAGGCTGAGTATAGAAACCGACGAGGTCCCCATCGAGGCTGAGGCCATGGGCCCGGGTCTAGTTGGCCCATGCCTTATGCCGTCTCTGGTTATGGCCGAGAAGTACCAGCTCAGATGTCGTTCTTGTCACTCGATTGTGGATCAAAATTACGAGGTCAAGATCTTCCATATGTTTTACATTTATGCATAATGGGAAGCTTTTTTTATACAAAAAAAATTAGCTTTAGTTTATATAAGTGTTTCTCAAACTGTGAAGCGCACCCCCCTAAGGGGGAATGATAACTCTATTAGGGGGGCGCGAGCATACTGAAAGATCGAAAATAAAAGATTAATTTTTAAAAAAAAGTTATTAGTTTACTGAGAAAGTAAATAAACAAAATACATTCTTACATAAAAAAATAAAGTTAATAATTACACTAATATAACACAGTTATAAATGTATCAATATTGCCCAATGTATTTTATAATTAATTTAACAATACTAAGTTAAGAACAAATGTAATGATAACTAGTGTCCCCATGGGCTTATCATATATAAAATTTTTATACAAAAATTAACCCTTGTCTTGATAATTTGTATAGTTTATAATTAATTCCTTAACTGCCGATTAAAAGTTAAGAGATTCGCTCCCTAATGCGACCATTTTACACTTAGGTGAGCGTATGTGAAGTCTAGGGGTGGAAGGAAAGGTATTAATAAAGACTGTGAAGGGGTCCTTTTATTGCATTCTGAAGTCTTCGGAATAATTTTATGGATAGCAGGGCACAGAAAGATCATACTTCGGAAAGACGTATATATACGCCCGGGGCAATTAATGCATTAGCTGAGAGAGACGTTTATATACGCCGGTAGAACTTAAGAAAAAAATCGTATTGTAGCTTTAGTGTCAAAGTATAGTATTATCGAATTCAATACATTATTATTTGTATGGGGGGGGGGCGATAAAAATTATGGTTGAATATTGAGTCGCATATATTGAAAGTTTGAGAAGCACTGGTTTACATGAATTGAAAGGTATACATATTGAACTTTAATAAATAATGTAATAGCTGTATGTGTATAAACATTTTACAGAACGGATAAAAGAGCAATTTTGTGCCTATATTTTTGAGATTGTGATTTGTGCACATTTATTTGTTTCTAATTACCATTTAAGTGAGTATTTGACAATGCATTCTATATACTGTCTAGCCTTAAAGATCTCAGGTCGGGCCCACTTTATCATAGGGGCCTCAAAACTCTTGTCTGGGCCCAGAGCCTCAAACAGCTTTAATACGTCCCTGAGTGTGTTTAACTGTGATGTCACATGATTTTTTTAACCGATTGGCTAAAATAACTATGACGTCACATGAATTTAGCTCATTGTATTTTTAATGGATACTATTCGATTGCAGTGGTGGCTTGATAAAGAAATAATACGAAGTCTTATATCAATCAATGAAGCGAATAATTCACATAAACACATATTTCCCTCAAATAAATTTGGAGGTAACTCACACCCGAGTTCGAAATTTTTGTTTTTGTTCCCATTTCACACGAAATTCCACTGAGAGAAAGCGATGGAATTCCGAAAAAGGCTCCAAAATTCTACCGTGCCATAATAACCAAGAAAACTCAAAGCATTCTCCCGCCGGACAGTAGCCGGATCAATCCTTTTGTTTACGCGGCCATTAAAAGCAGAAAATATAATAACGATTGACTTATAATGGCAGGCATAAAAAATAAAGATAACTCCATAAATGCATACGACCGATCTTCCACGTACAATACGGGGCTCCACATGTTATTTAGCCACTCGAAACTCATTATTTTGCCATTAGATACGGTTCGTCGAAACGTTTGAATATAGCCAAGGTACTTACACAAAAACGGTGGCGTAATAAAAAGATTCTCCTTCAATGTTCTCCAAGACCTCGGTAATTGAATTTTTGTATTTGTGTATGATTTTTGCATTCTTCGCCGCGCGGTCACTATGTTTAGGGTGGCAAGCATCGCGGAGACAGCCCCCGTGTTGTCTGACTGACCAATGGCGTGGGGAAAGGGTTGACGAAAGCGGACATGCGCACATGAGGTCTCGCTTCGTTTCACATTTATGTTTATAATTTTTTTAAAAAAATAACAACAATTGAATTGACTGGGATGTGCATAAATGGATTTGAGCATCTTATTCACAATCAAACTGATAATAATAATAATAATAATAATAAATAGAATAAAAAAAAAAAAAACTTCTTTGAGATTTTAATGAATTGAATTACATGAAGAATTTTCCTACAATAGAAGTTTGCATTCATTGCGTTCTTCCTTGATATTGCACTATGTTTCCTTGATGAAGAGTACTTGTAATATGATTCACTTCTGAGAATATTTACTCTGACCACGTGTTATAACAATGGATTTGAATTATCTATTGTTTGTTTGAATAATTAAAACAAGTAATATAAAAAAAATTTTTTTAAGTCAATCCCTACTTAGATCAACAAAGAAAATTTTTATTTTAGCTACTTTTTATTAAATAGTTACAATTAATATAAATATGTATATACACATGACAGAATCACAACATTAAGTGGTAATTAATTTTGATTAATTATCATTAAAGTATCGTATTGTCATCCAAAACAATCGTGTCTATAAAATTTCAGTTCAACTGAATGCTTTGAAACGTGAGAAAAAAACCTTTGCGAGTTATGACACAAGTCGCCAAAAGGGTCGCTAAGTCGCTAAAAATGATGCCAACGTGGCTGTATTTGTAGTTCTTTAAATAATTAGTTTTAATCAATTAATTTTTATTAATTATAATTAAATTATTGTATTGTCATCCAAAATAATCATGTCTATAAAATTTCAGCTCAATTGAGAGCTTTAAAATGTACTTTATTAACGATTGAAAATTCCACCAAGATAAATAAATAAATATACAAAAAACAAATAAATATGTAGAGATTGTGAGCTAATAGTAGGAATTGAATAATTTTTTAAAATTTTCTTACCTAAATCATTTACACTTTTAAGGAACAGGTTAGTTAAAGGGGTGGGCAATTGTTTTGGCTCGAGAGTAGCATAGTGGAAGCGGAGGACACCAGAAGGCCACACCTTTACAAAAAAAATGATTGCATTCCAAAGTTAACTTTGCATCTCAGAAAAGTTATCAATTGTATTATATAATATAAAAGTAGATAAATAAATGTTAAATAAAATAGTGGCAGTTTTATTCAATTTATTTAATTTTCTGATTTTATGTTATCTATAGTTGTGCAAGCACTTTTAATTTTCGAACCAGTTTAATGAGACAAATGTAACCTAACATACTTTTCTACAATTTCTTTTTGGAATCAGAAGGGAGATTTGCTTATTGAAGTTCTCATCACAGCCTGCAATTTAATGTCAACCAACTTGCATCTGTATTTCTCTTGTTGATTTTCATGCAAGAAAAACTTTGATTAAAAGTACATGACGACCTAATTATAGAGAACATGCTTTACTTGGTTCACTAACTACCTAGTTTTCTGACTATAGAAACGAGGGCTGCAGTAGCCCAATGGTCAAGGTATCGGATCATGGCAGGCATGTTATGAGTTCGAGCCCAGTACCACTAAAGACCCGCCGTGTAGGGCAGCGATGCCCGTTAAATCTGTCGAGAGCTGAAACATCCTCCCGTTAGTGTGGTGGGATAGTTAGGAGAGGGGGTGCCAGCTCAGGTGTCGTCCACGTCACTTGACCAGGGTTCAAAATTACGTGGTCCGTCGCCAAAAGCCTTCGTGTAGCTGAACAGTGCGACGTTAACATTCACTCACTCACTCACTGACTAAAGAAACTCTTTGTGGGCTGCATGTGGCCCGGTGGCCGCTATTTGTCCACCCCTAGGTTAGTGGACTCATTTAAAATGATATTCGCGACGGATATCTTCATTATTCTTATCACAGCTTTAATATAAGTTTGCAAGAAAACTTTTGACATTTAAAGTAGCTGTAAAACTGATACTGGTCAGTATTTTCAGAAATGATATGCGTTAATAACCTACAAAATAATTGATTAAGTATGATCTATAAAAAGACCTGACGTAATTTAGCACAAGGAAAAAGAGTCTGCAATCGCACTTTTATCATCACTTGTGATCGTGAGAATTCATATTTACTTGTGTTAGCAACTTTAGAATATAACAATAGCTCATAATGGAGAGAATACAATTATTATTATCATTAATGAAACGAAAGACTTCCCGGGTGAAAAATGATTGAAGTCTCAATGCAAATTAAATTGGGAAGACAATTAAGAAATAAGTTTTAAATGGCTGTGCATATTAAAACGAGAGTACAGCATTGCATAAGCAACTGCACTGTCATTCAACGTCTTCAAGAGAAATCATTAGAATCCAAATTAATTGACCTCAATAACTTTTTCAAACGTGGTTAAGGAAAAAAAAAACCAAACACAAGCAAATAGTATTTACCTGCTGAGTTAATTTCACAGACACATTATATAAAAAAAGAATTAATCGTGGCCTTTATCATAAGAAAGTTACAATTAGTTTTTACAAGCACTCTAATTTGATGAATTGAATAATGACGTCGTGCTTATGCTTTGTATATAATTGCATCTGACATAGAAGGTCAGCTAAAACAATACACGTTGTTAATAGATTGGCGACCTTTGTCCTGTGCAAAGAATACTTTGTACACATATTCCTGGAGACTCGTTTACGAAAGTCGCAGAGGACTGTCACTTCTTCCCCCTCCCTTTAATATTCTGAGATTTGTGGCCGAAGATATACATCTAATGGACTTGACTAGCATTGAAGGAGTCTTCAAGGCTAAGAGTTGCAGTCAACTCACGTTATGCCTGTCTCACGGACTGGCCAATTATTAGTTATGTAAATTGGGCCGTTTCAAGCCACCTCTGATTACGTCTCCGAGAGCTAACACGGGCTAGACAATGGAATAATTAAAGCAGAGGGTTATTTAAATAGATCATTTGATGAGAGAGATCGCGTGAGAACGGGGAAGTCATTGTTTTGTTTTCTCGATCATTGTTCACCTTCGAATCAACAAGAACTCGGATTCGCGTGCAACCAGCCTTGCATCACGGAATCACGGGCAGAAATGGTTGCGTTTTATTCGTTTTGTTATTTCGTCCCCCCTTGCCCTTTTTGTTTAACTCGCCGAACAAATGTGATAAGTTATGGCGATAAAAAGATTAGGAGTGATAATGTTTGGTGAGCCAGGGAAGTGCTGGCCACAGATCTGTTCCATTGTTGCGGGGCTCTTTTTTTTTTCCTCCATCGATTTTTGGACAGCTTTAATTATACTGAGCACGTGCCGGTGTTGCGCAGTTCGGCCTAAAACACCACGAAAATGCAATTATGCGTATTACAGGCTGATCTAATTGTTGATCTTGGAGGTAGGATATTCGAGGGTGGGCACGCCTTGGGGAACATGAGACCATTTTTGGAATTGTCCATTCATTCAGGATCATTGAGAGATGAACTGCTACGTTTCGAAGGGGATGAGACATTCTAATTACTTCCTTAATTAATATTCTCGAGTTAATGCTATGTTACTACATTTCAATTTGAAATCGGGAAAAATCGGTTAATGTGGGATGCACATACAGTTGCATTTTTTCTAATTCTATTTCCTTCCCTCAACGAAATGAGAAAGAAATATTAATAAAATTTTTTAATAGTTTGATTCTTTTTAGAATTGTAACAATGGGGGAAGTAATAAAAATCTTTTTTTAAAAGCATTTTTTTTTGTTTTTGTTTAATGTTCTATTTTAGGAATTTTTTTCAAAAAATGATGATGTAATAGTATTTATTTTGAAAAAAGCATGAAACAATACATGTTTTAAAAATTTTAATTTATCACCACCATTTAAATTAATTTTACAAATTCACCTAGAGTTCAAATATTAAGTAAGTCACGCAAACTTTCGGTTGTTCTTTCAATCTCAAAATTTAGCCACTCTAAATTTAACTGTAAAGTTTTCCTATATTCAATTAATTAAAACCAGAGTTTCAAAAAACTGCCAACTCAGCAAAAATGCAGGGAAGCCTCTTTTCTAAAAGTCAAAAGTTTAAGTTAGTATCTTATCCTTTTTATAACTTGCCGGTAAAGTTCGCTACTTACCCATGATCATCAAGGCTTGAATTTAAAACTTCTTTTAAAAATGTCATCATACACAACTGTACCTTTTCCCTGCCTAAGTTGGGATGTGAACCTCGATAGATTTAGATAGGATTAGTCGTTCTAATCAATGGATCTTTAATGAAATCAGAATTCAAACCTATGATTAACATTGTTCGCTATAAATTTAACGTCATGACCATTGGAGCCCCGAAGTCGCGTTTTATAATTTACTATCAGCATAGATGTTATGCTACAACCCCTCTGTGTCCCCCAGTATTTTAAGATTTTTTTGCTCAAACATATTGAGGACCCCGTATCTTTGATATGGCGGTAACTACGCCCCTGCTATAACCATTCACGTTCGCCTCAAGCATATGATTGATAATTGAAAACAAAATCCATTTATCTAATTTCCGGAGATAATTATTTTTAATCTCATGCTTATTAACATTTATGGTTCATTTAATGGATTAACTTTCTCAAAATCCAACCTTTTGCATTCTTGCCAGAAAAAACACATTCAACACATGAGAAATTTTTCACTTCATACAACCAGTTCACAGAGCTGCAGCGACACCAAAAAACACATATATGAAGATCTTACAAATGACTTTTAAGTGAATGGGCGTACGACGGGATAAACACACCCTTGCAATCGGCACATGTGTCATCGAGAAGAAAAAGGGGGGGAAGAGGGAGACAGAAAAAGCCTTTCCATCTTCTTCCAAAACAATTCCCACCCTCCCCACGAATCGGAAAAGAAATGAAATAAGCATCGTGTGATAACAGAGAGAAAGGAAAGAAAAAAAAATGTTTCTTAACACGATGAGAAAGCAAGATCTGTGAGATTAAGGCAGCCACACATAAAGGAAGAAAAAACCTGCAATCCGGGCATTTTGTTTCGCAATGCAGGCCAATTAAAGAAGCGTCCAATAATTAAAAGGGTGAGCGGAAGAGAGGTTTAATTGCGGGTCTAGGGAATGATCCATCTCTGGCTGGATGGAAAAACGCCCCATTGCTACCAGTCACCGCGAGATTTTGAATTCCGCGGCCGGATATTTCCAATTTATCAAGGGCCCCGCTCTGTTTGCTGTGAGTAGGCCGGGATTGCGATTAGTGAACGATTTACGACCGTTTAACTGTCAATGAGAGTTGATCTCGACATTTTTTGTAGCTTTTAGACAGCCGATATTTCAGGTAGCGGCCGCTTTTTAGCATTTTTTTATGCTAATTGTCCTTTCACCTGGGCACTCAATGGATCCGAACGTTTCGTTTTATTTTTTGCTTAAATTTTTTTTTCTGACGGCTATCTTTGACTTATATTAAAAAGCCCCAACCGAACTGGGAGCTTATTTTCAGGCAGAAAAAAAGTTGATTTTCGTATGGTTTAATAAGGAATGCATTTTAAAAATTTTGAAAAATTCTATTAATACGGAGCTTTTTTTAAATTTAAATGTATCCGAATGATTTTGCAAAAGCGTATAAATGGAAAGCATTTATGATAATTAGTGTCACTTGCATTAGAAAAAATATATAAAATTTTTTTAAGAATATTATTACAATAAAAAAATATTTAAGTACAATATTTTGACAAAAAATGAGCATAGAATGACCCATTTTTGAAACATTCTCCTTTTATGAAAAATGCTTCTATTATAATGATATTTTGCCTGTACATACCTCAGACCTCTGTAAAAAGGCTTAACTAGAGTTTTTGAAATATACAGCTTAGAAGTGGATTTATCCATATTTTACAACAACATAGGAAGAAATTTTAAGAAAAAAACGTGAATAATTATTTCAATGGGTAGTAACTCTGAAAATAATGCGAATTTTTCACACACACACAAACATCCTAGTTCAGATTCTTTGGAGAAGTCCTTGCTTTTATAAGCAAAATATTATTACTACAGAAGCATTTTTTATAAAAGGAGAACATTTTGAAAAAAGATTATTCTAAGTTAATTTTTTGCCAAAATATTGTATTTAAATATTTTTTTTGTCATAATGTCCTTAAAACAATTTTATACATGTATTCTAATCCAAGCGACACTAAATATCATGAAAATTATCCATTTATGTGCTTTTTTAAAATCACGGTTCCGAACGTAGTCGGATACCTTAAGCATGTAAAGTTTAAGCTTATGCATAAAGTTGCAGTGTAGGAGAGGAAATATAAAACACATTTTAGGTGAAAAAAAGAAATTTAAGAAAATTCTAACTTGAGGTAGCCCCAGGACAGATTTGACGTGCATCAGCCCCTCTACTCGGCAAATCTTCAAGAGCACTAGGGCTCGATCTAATGATACAACGCCCCTGATTTCGTGAGCATGACCACTAGGCTGACACGGCTACATATTGATGATAAAAAGTGCTCCGAGAGCTAAAAGTGCTTTTCATTTAAGGTATCCGACTGCATTTGGGAACCGTGATATTATAAAAGCGCATAAGCGGATAATTTTCATGATATTTAGTGTTACTTAGATTAGAATACATGTATAAAATGGTTTTAAGGACATTTTGACAAAAAAAAATTTATTTAAATACAATATTTTGGCACAAAATTAACTTATAATAACCTTTTTTCAACATGTTCTCCTTTTGTGAAAAATGCTTCTAAAATAATAATATTGTGTGTGTGTGTGCTTATATAAAGACTTCTCCAGAGAGTCTGAACTATTTTTTTCTCAATTCACATTATTTTCAGAGTTACCACCCATTGAAATAGTTATCGGCGTTTTTTTCTAAAAATTTCTCCCTTCAATTGTCGTACAACGTGGATAAACCCACTTCTAAGTTATATATTTCAAAAATTCTAGTTGAGCCTCTGTACAGAGGTTTGAGCTATATACAGGCAAAATATTATTATAATAGAAGCATTTTTCACAAAAGGAGAATATTTTGAAAATGGATCATTCTATGTTCATTTTTTGTCAAAACAGTGAACTTAAATAATTTTTTATTGTAATAATACTCTTAAAACAATTTTATATACATTTTCTAATCTAAATGACACTAAATATCATGAATGTTATCCATTTATAGGCTTTTGCAAAATCACGGTTCCGAACGTAGTCGAATACTTTAATGTAAGAACAAAAATAAATTGTAAATAATATTTAGTTCAGTTTTGACAGCCATTTAAGGCTGTCCGGCACGTGAATTTTTGAAAAATTATCGATTTTGACTTTTTTACGTTTTTTAAAAGTTGAAACACATTTCTGCTTAAAATGATATATGATATATAGGAATGCGATAATTAGAAATGTTTTTATTTATTTTTTAAAAGTAAGCCATTCTCATTGACAAATTACAAATTTTTACTTTAAAGCCTGCTTTCTCAAAATGCAATATTTTTCTCTTTTTGGACCTTTTTCTCAAATACTAATTAATGTAGGTTCCTCAAAATTTCAGTGTGAACATACTTTCAACACATGTTTACACATTTTAATGAAGGAAATAAGAAAGATCTAGCGAATTGTTTTAGATAATGTATTTTTAAACTAAATTTTAAGGAAAAAAAATTCATAATTATTTTAATTTTTAACAAAAAGACAAAACCCTCTATTAAAGTCTTAGTGATAGTACATATAACCTACAGTGAAAATGTCATCTATTAGTAGCTAGAAGTTTCTGAGAAAAAGGTTCATAAACTTACGTAATTTAACATGGGCTCCTATGGAAGTGCCGGGCTGCCTTAAAAACTTAAGTAAGAATTTAGAACAAAAGTCCTTTTTTGATTGAAAGAAAAATTCATTGGCAAAAATCTAATATATATAACATTTTTTTAAAAAAGAAAAAAAAAATACATGCTTAAAAAAAACTCCTGCTTCATCCAACAACTTTCCTTTTTCAATTCCTACTATTAGTTCAATTTCTCCCTATATATATTTATTTACAAATATATATTTTGTTCAAATTTTCACTCGTTAATAAAATACTTTTTATTCATCCATTCAAGTTCAAATACATTTTTTTAAACTTGTAGTGGATGACACTTGATGTTAATATAGTTTTTTCAAATATTTTAATCCATTTATTAAATTAAAAAAATGAATAAATAGTAACAAACAAAAATAATAGTCTAACAACATATATAAAAAGGAAAATCGCTCGTTGTATCCCTGCAACGCAATGAATAGCGCGTTGGACTTCTCATCCAAAGGTCGTGGGCTCGAATCCCACCTGGGATGGTCTAATTTCTGAGAATGTAATTTCTTTTATACTGTGTGTACTATTTTATTAGAATAATTAAATTTAATTAATGAATATATAGTAACTAACAAAAGGAAATAGTCTAGCACCCTATATAGAAAGGAAAATGAAAAATGGCAGGGAAAATCGCTTTCTATTTTGTCACTTAATATTGTGATTCTGTTATGTGTATATACATATTTATGTGTTAATTGTATCTATTTAATAAAAAGTAACTAAAATAAAATTTTTCTTTGTTGACTTTCGTAGGAATTGACTTAATTTTTTTTATATTGTTCTGTCAATTTCTTATGGCACTAAATTTATAAATGTATTTCATATGCAATAAAAACTGTCGGGAGAAATATTTTATTTAAAAAAAATGAAAATTTTGTTTTATTTTACAATTTTTTCTGCGCACAAATAATTTATTTTTCAATATCAAAGTTGATTTTCATATTTTTTTTAATAATTTAACTTGAGTGAATGCTTATTTGATGATGAGATTACATCTGTTATATATAACATTTCTTTAAGCAGAAAAATATTCGTTTATATTTCTACCTATATCATTGATATTTATCCACTTAAATATTTTAAAAGTTCATCCGCTTCATTGGCTTTAATTGAATTTCGAAGAAACTATTTTTTATTCGCAAACGTGTGATTAAAGCTATAATAATAAAATTATAAATAATCAAATGACGAAATTCCCTTCTCTCTCAATTGCTTTATTTTATTGCTTCTGCTGTGTTAAATATTAATATAGTTATACAACCAAAAAAAAAAAATTTCTTTCACTCATAAAATTTAGGTCCATTTTATTTTAAAAACAAGCTTAGGAATAATTTTAATTTTTTTGTGTTTAGATATTTTATTTTGGGTTTTTTAGGGACGCGAATTATAGAATCCTATATCAATCTATACTTATCTATAATTATATACCTTTATCTATCTATACTTATCAAAACTTATACATCTTTATCCTTCTATGACTATCTGTATCTATCTCTATAACTCTCTATATCTGACTCTTGTGCTCTCAGCAAAGTTAAATCCCGGCAATATTTAGCAACCGAGGGAGCTTGCATTGAATAAATTCAAACTTTAAAAATTTGAATGAGGGAACCGCCGCTAGATGGCGCCACCAATGAAATGACCTTCCCCCTTGGAGACTTGCCGTGTCTGCAAAGACGTAATTGCCAAATTGCAGCTCGTTTAACAAAAAATTCTATGTATTTCACAATGCTCTATATCTATATTTTTTTTCTATCACTCGCTCTATATTTTTATTTAGTTCTATATTTATCTATATATCTAAATCTATATCTATCAATATCTATTATATGTATACAATTGTAAGGTTATCAACTTTTGTAAGTCAAGCTACAATTCCCGCAGATTTTGCTAGAACAGCGTTTCTCAAACTGTGGGGCGCGCCCCTTAGGGGGGCGTGATATTTCTAAGAGGGGAGTCGAAAAAAAGTCGAAAACAAAAGTTTGAAAAGTCGAAAACAAAAGATAGTTTTAAAAATTATTAATTTACTGAAAGTAAATAAGCAAAATAGATTTTGACATAATAAAAAATAAAATACACATTTACACTGATGTAATACACTTATAAATGCATCAGTACTGCACAATGTATTTTATAATTAATTTAACAATACTAAGTTATGAATACGTTTAATAATTACCAGTGACCCCATGGGCTTGCCAAAAAATATGTACAAAAATTAATACTTATCTTGATAATTTGCACGATTTTTACTTAATCCCTTAACTGCCGATTAAAAGTTACGCTATTCGCTCCCCAATGCAACCGTTTTTCTACACAGGCGCACATATGTGATGTATTGGGGGGAGGAATAAAAATAAGCATATCCTCCTCTGAAATAAATAAATCCTTCCCAAACACTGCCAGGGTCCTTTTATTGCATTCCAAAACCTTCGGAATAATTTTATGGATAGCAGTGCACAGAAAAGATCGCAATTCGGAAGGACGTATATATACGTTCCGGGGCAATTAACGCTTTGGCTGAGCAAGATAGCTGAGCAAAGTATAGTATTATAGAACTCAATACTTCGTTATTGTATGGAGGGTGCGATGAAAATAATGATTGAATATTGGGTCGCAAATATTGAAAGTTTGAGAAGCACTGCGCTAGAACACTTAAAATTCTAGAATCTTGGAAATTGTCACTCTTAAGATATTTCTTTTCTTTTTTCTTTTTTGAGATAACACAGTTCGTAATTTTATGTAACGGACTTTAAAGAACAGATAAATATTTCCGACTGTTCCCTCTTAAAAAGGATAAACCCGCTTTTCTTATGTAAATCACCCATCACGCAACGTCGAGATTTTCCACCTTAACCTTGAATCACGATCTGAGCTTTTTTTGGATTATAAATTGAATCAAACCTAATTGCTCGCCCACGCGCACATGTGTGCGAATCCCAATCACGACTCCGGTTGTCTGCGGTCGTTATTTCGACACATCGCTCTCCACACGATCGAAGCGTTAAACGGGGCCCTAATCGCTGCTATCACGGTTTTGGTGTTAAAGCGTTAAATCGGAGCGGCGGTCATTAAAAACACAGAGAAGGCTGAAAAATGGTTTTCGTCATGCCCCGAGTAATGGAGCAACTGATTTTTAACACTTCTCTAATGGAAGGAATTAGTTACGAGAGGATTGTTTCTCTCCGCTGCAGTCTCAATTTCTTGTGTTATAAAAGGAAAGGGGTCACTGAACGCGTTATTTGATGTTAAATTCGAATATTTCTTGTTATACATGCAATTAGATGCTGAGAATAAGATGCTATATGAATTCACATATTAAATGCTTGAATAGGGAATATGAATAAAAGCATAAACGTATATAGAATGAAGAATAATTTTGTTATTATTAAATTTTTTGATTTTTTATTAATTTTTTTTTTTTTTTTTTTTTTTTTTAATATTTAATCAAAAAAAAAAAAAAGTTTTGATATAAAGTTTAATCTTTTCGTTTTAATGGTCTCTCTTTTGTATTCAGCGTTGCCATTACGCTTAAACTAATGTAGAACATAATTATTATTCCTTTCTCCCCATTGTATTGTTGTATGACTATTACATCCTTTATAAAAATTGTATACATCTATTTAATTCGTAAGACTCTTCATATATTTTACTATAGTAATTTTATGTTGCGTTGTATGTTAGCAAAATTGAATTACTGGTTTAAGTTATTCGAACTCATAACAATAATTGAGTGCTTTGCTTAAAATAATGGGGATATAAAATCTTCGTTATGTAGCAGAGTCTGTATGTGTGTTGGCTTTTGTTATAAAGCAGAAATCTAAAATCTAGAAGCATTTTGAGCAAATTCGGCATTTTTGTAAAATTACACCCTACAAAGCTTGGTCAGATGGATGCCAAATCTGAAGAATCACTGTTAGAAGAGTTTTTTTTATTTATTTATTATTTTTTTTTATTTTATTTTCCTTTTAAGCAGACGTTAATGAAAAGTATTGAAATATAAAAGTTGTACAGCAAATAATAATAGTATTAATTAAGTCTCAAACTATTTAAGAATTTTTTTAAAAAAATATTTGAAAAGAATTATATAAATTTATGCATAAACAGCAAAGGAGAAAAATAATCGAAATGTGTATTTCTTTCGAATAAACTTATTCAATGTATTGGATTCGAAACTTAATATGATACTTCGTACTCGCATATTAACTCGTCCACATTGGTTAGTATTTTGAAAAATTTTCGTCTTTATTTCACGAAGATTTTGCACTACTGTAAGTAAGGAACGCGCGAGAAGACTTTTTCATTATTGGCTAATAAATAGTACGGCATTTAAGGACGGTTTTTGATTTGGCGAAAGTAGCTTACGGGCTATATATATAACACTTTACAAGTGAGATAAAAACAGCCATCTCAATCTTAAAAAGCCAGAGTACCTTTAATTTTAAATTTCTTTTGCTCCTCTTCAATGTTCAATTACTCCGAGTTAGCAGTCGTCATGGTCTCCAACTCTGGTCGGCGTCGCATATATTGAGTCGTAAATTTAAGTTCTAGTGCCATTGAAGATCTGCCATGTATAGAGACTGATACGTGCTAAATTTATCAAGGCTGGCTTAGTGTGGAGTTTTGGAGAGTGTGATGCCTGCCAGCTCAAGTGTCATCGTCATCAATCGTGATTCAAAACTTCAAGGTTTGTCATCAATTGCTCTCGAGTGACTTCAAAGTGCGATGTTAATTAACAATCAATCAATGTTAAATATAATTTGCATATCTTTGTCGTTAGAGAATAATAAATAGTTATCTGTATATATTTCTTGGAATCATCTTTATTATTGGTCATAAAGTCAGTTAAAGGATCCGGAAAGCTAGTTTTATTATCCAGCGCCTATAATGCGCAGAATTGATAGCGCTTGCTTTTGTGATTGATTAGATCGCCTTTGTATCAGCTTTGAATGGTCTATGCTTTCCTAATTTATACTTTACATACTCAGTAGATAACCTAATTTAGATCTTATTATTTTTTTCGAGATACGAGACGTATAATTTTAGTAGTAAATTGCGAAAAAAACAATAAATATATCTTCAAAAGCAGCATTAAATAAATTAGATTAAAAAAAAAATCTACCTTTTTTTCAAATTCTTACCGTCCTGTATATATTATATTTATATTCGCATAATTTTTTTCACTTAATTGCTGAATTTTTCCAAATGGTTGTTTAGTTCTCAAGATTTATTACTCATCTATTTTCCTTTGTTCCACGTATTCTTTGCCGTCTCTCAAAACATATATACGTGTCTATATATGAGTGATTTTGTACCTGTCGCAATTTAAATTGAAATGTTGGGAGTGAGTGAGATAGTGTTTATTCACTTCACACTCTTAAATGAACATAGGAGCTAGTGGCGACGGACCAGTTGCGCACGAGAAAATTTTTCAAGGGAGAGGGGCAGGCGGTCCAGGGTCGAATGCGCCGCCCAACATATTCTTTTGATTTTGTCGATTTTGAAAAAAAAAAAACAGTAAAAAATAAATTATTGAATTAATAATTAGCATTAATTATCAAAATAAATTGTTAACAACAAATATTTAGTTAAATTTTACGTACTATAAACAAAAGATTATCATCAATAAAAATAATCAAAGGCTATGAGGGGGGGGGTCCGGATCCGTGAACATCCTCCCCCCTGTGTGCGTGCCACTGCGACGGATCCAATAATTCTGAAACATAGTCTAGACACGAGGACAACACTTGAGTTGGCACCCCGCTCTCCTAACTACCAAACCACACCAACGGGAGGACTTTAAGCCTAGAAGAACTTAATATGTATCGACTCATTTTACATGGCTGGTCTTCAACAACCTCAGTACTAGAGTGAGTGAGTGCTTTTTCTTCGCACTCTTTAACAACACTATTGGCGATGGACCTCGTAATAACTGGCGTAACCCTTGATCAAAATTACTTGGGAGCCCTTTAGACGGCCATTTAACATTTTAGGATTGTTTTGCTTACACATGTTGGGTCTCCTTTAACTTAGGGTCCCCGTATCATTGATAGCTACACTCTTGCACGTAATTCTGATCCATGCTCAAGTGATGAGGACGCTACCTGATCTGGTACCTCCTCTCCGAACATCCACAACATGCCGATGGGAGAACTTTGAGGGGCGCATCGGTCCCCTCTACACGGCGGTCCACAGGACTGGAACATCCGACTGGATGACACTGACCACGAGTTCGTGATCATAACCACTAGGCTGTCACGGCTAGATTGAAATGTTGCAACTAAATGAGAAAATTACGAGCTCATTAGCGGTTAAATGTCCTTTCTATTATATTTGAAATTTACTTCACACAAACTGCTGAAATTCGGTACCTGTCGGCAATGTGACTTCTCAACACGACATTTGATTGCGAGTACACAACCAACATATACTTAGTTACACAGCAATTACTTCTTGGCAAAAAGAAGAAGGAAAAAAAAAAACGAAATGCAGAAGCGACGAATAGCATGTTTTCGATTATGTGCCCTTGACAGCCGCCACGAGCCTAATCACGGCAGCACAAAGCATTCACCTCAGGGAAAAGAAAGAAGGCAGCCCCAACAATGGGAAGCAGAGAACTTTACTTTTAATTGTTGCACTCTTCTTCCCTGGGACGAGTGAATGGTTTGTTTATCTGGTGATTTGGGCTGGAGTGAGCAAATGTTAATATAAATTGAATGGCCGGGAGAAGGCCTGTCAGTGATTAGCAGAGACGGACTGACACTTAACAGAGCCCACAATCAACAGGTGTCAGGTAGAGTTTGGGCGCGCAGCAGGGTGCCCAAGAGGGCACTGTGCCATCCCCTGTTTTCCACGCACTCAGTCCATTACTCATCTCTTTCGCGCCTTTCTTTTGCGTCATTATTCTTCGTTTTTTTCTTTGAACACAGATACACATAAGCGTTTCGTGTTCTTGATTAGTTTTTGTTCAGGTGTTAGGCTTTATAAAGTGAAACACGTTTGTATTCGTTGCATGATAGGCGGGGATTGGGTGGTGGTGGTGGGGAGAAACCGAAGGACGTGTTGTTTGATGCGCGAACTTTATGTGCTCAGATCTGTTATTGTTGATGTCCGTTTTGCTGAAGTCTGAATATTTCACACGCGTTAACCCTTTATCTACCGACGCGGTACTTATAAGTACCACTCACTTTAAAATAACATAGAATAAAAAATTTCACGAATATTCCGACAATATTTAGCAGGAATACTCTTTGAAATCCACTCTTCCAAGATATATGGCAGCACGGGTTCTATGATGAGTATTTTAGTATATTTAGCGAATAGTTTTATAGCAGAAATTGCCTTTTCAGCTGACGGCGTTTTCAGCGGATTGCACAGATTATCCTTTTTATCCCGAAAAAATTAGTTAATGTCAAAATTTAAGTATCTTATTCTCTTCGTATGTTAATAAGGGCCTTAGAAAACGATTTGACTCTTTATTTTAAGTATGAACGTTATATATAATTAATTTTACAGAGGAATATCTTTAATTAATTAATTAGCTCTAATGGCTTAAATAAATTTCCCAGAGTTGAGTATTTTGTTTATGTATATCCCTTAATTTTTAATGTAGTGATCAAAAAAAAAAAATATTGCATGAAAAAAACTGCAGTAAATCATAATGCGGTAGATAAAGGGTTAAAAGGCTATTTTTGAATATTTATTGGTAAAAGAAACCATAAAAAATTTATGTGATGTATTTATCAACATAAAGAAAGAAGAAACAGATGGGGTACCTTTTTTCTTAGTAAAAAATCTGCAAAAAGTCCGTTTAGGTTTAACATAAATGCAATTTTGTCTTCTTTTCTATTTATTTGGTATGATTATTAACTGAAAGATTAAGATATTTAAGTTTGAGTAAAATTGCAAATTTATTTAGGGTACCCTACTTCGCTCAATTTATAATTAAATAAATCGTATCAAACGTAGTTTGAAATTTTTCTGGTTTAATAATAAATATATATTGCTTTAAGGAAATATTAGCTATTGTACAAGTTATAGTTTAAAACAGCAGTCGTAAAAAATTTTTGATGGTCCGCAGAAAGAGAGGGACATAGTTCATACTTTTATGAAGATTCGATTCAAAACTGACGAGTAACAAAACGCATTATAAAATATGGATTATACTTTTTTTAAAAAAATTGTGTAGCTACTATTTTTAACGAAATTCCTTCTGAGTTTAGCAAATTTGGCATCCGTGGTAAATTGAAGACAACACTTCAGTT
Source organism: Trichonephila inaurata madagascariensis (assembly GCA_019973955.1). Taxonomy (NCBI): domain Eukaryota; kingdom Metazoa; phylum Arthropoda; class Arachnida; order Araneae; family Nephilidae; genus Trichonephila; species Trichonephila inaurata. The sequence continues at coordinate 361,951 of BMAV01023179.1, read as the reverse complement.
TGTTGATATTGCTTTGCGGGGGCGGTATTTTCTTACTTTTTGTGAAGTTCCTTTTCATTGATACGGAACTGTAAATAGGGACGTAAAAATAAGTTATAGCGGTCAATCATATTAGCGGCCCGCCAAACACAAAATTATGCATTTGGTACTTGAAATAATATGAAGTATAATATTGAATAGTACGAAGTTATAATGGTTGGCGACCACTGGTTAAAAGTGCATGGCTGCATTTTTTAAATATTAGTTATGATGACACTGCCTTTATTTTTAACTAGCTATTGCCTTAGCTATCAATATATTGGTTCAATGATCACTTTGCAAAACTTTTATTTATTAGCTTGCGACAGTTCAGTGCGTGGATGTGTCGTTATGCATTTAAAGAGTACAACGTTGCCATGGCTGCCATAAATTGATATTATTTGTATTTTTTTTCTTATTCCATTGTAGATGTGGGACAGCGGAATATTTATCAAGCTAAATCCTGTAGTTATAGCATCAAATTTGTTTTAAATTGATCTAAAATTTTAGTATAATTTTCATTTTTTTTTTGTAAATTTATATATATAATAATTATTATACGAGAAATTATGCACATACAGATTAAATATCCCATTTATACCATAGGGAGCTTAAATTTTGAAAGTTTATTATATAAATGGAATGATCAAGAACAAGAAATGAATCTATAAAGAAAAAGTCAATTGACCCAAATGAAATTTGTTAAGTTTCCCAAAAGTATCACTAATTTAGTGCAGTGAAGTAGGGTTAAGTTTGCTTTATATGATCCAAAAACTTCCTCTTCAACAGAAAATTTATACATAATAATGCAAGGGAAAAAAATGAAGAACCTAATCCGGAATCAGGTCTAAAATTTACTTGTGCAAACACAATAAGAGTAAGCTGTTAAAAATAAAACTACTTTGAATGAATATTATATAAATGAAAACAGTAGCAAAAAGATACTATTTACAAAGCAAACATAAGTTTAAAAACTTACTGAAAATTGCGTATATATGATGTAAAAAAATTGTAGCAGTGGACTATAAGATACATTAGCTCTGCCTTAGAAGACAATAAATCGGGAGCTTGATTGTGTGTGAAAGATATTTAAAAAAACCAATTTCTATTCGACAATAAGAGAATGATTTTGTCAATAGAACAGAGTTAAGTATGGAATGTATAGTAATGAAGTTTTGGATTTTTGTAGGGCTTTATAGGAAAACATTGAAAGAAAAAGTAATGAAAAAAATTGATTAGAAATATAACGTATTTTTAATTTTGGTGCAACAATTTGTAGCTAGTTAATTTCATAGAAAAAATAATGGATAAGTATGCAATGTTTTGCACATAACAGTTTATTCCGATACTTTTTTTTTTTAAAAAAATATTGTTAGAAAATTTTAAATCAACCAATTGCACACACACATACATAAGATAACATATAATATAACATTAATTATTAAATGTATTTTTATAATTTGATGATAACTAATTTCCTTTAAAAAATAAATCTATTTGCCTATGACCATGTTATACTCGAAACTGAGTAGGCTTACACCTACAGGCTCAACAGCAATTTTTAGCATGTATAATTGGATTATCAAGTGCTGGAAAAAACCCCTATACATGTGACAAGTTATGGTCTGTATTTATCTTAGACATATTTGTACGTCAAAATTTGTCATATCCTTCCTAAATTATAAGGAAAAATAGTATAAGAGAAAACAGCAATTTTACATAAAACTCATTTCATAAAAGTTTGGCTTATACATATAAAATGTAATGAAGAATTATTAGAATCCATCTCAAGTTTAATCGCGCTTTTCGTATCTTATTTTTTATAAAAAAAAATAAAGGTATTCAACTGATCAGCACGTAATCTGAAGCTTAGAATCTTATAGAAAAATAAGCACCATTAGAGCAAGAAAGCATTAATTTCTTTTATTTTTATCTGTTTTCTTTCCCCTTTTCTTTTAAAGTTTCCGAGAGAGTGGAAAAAGGAGGGGGGGGGGCGGAAATCATAAGAAAGGCACACAAATTTTAAAATATTGTTATCTTATGATATCTAAAACTGCTGTTGGATTTCTTTTGTAGATGTATTTAAATGCTATTTTAGAGAAAATAAGTACCGTCTCGGCGATTTCCCTGCTCATTGAAACAAAAGATTTTGTAACAAACCTTTAAAACCTCCCATATAATTTAATTTCACGCCAACTTTTTTTTCTTCTACTTCTTTGAGCTTATGTTGCGATTACCTTTTGATTGTTCCATGCCGCAAAGCGTCACGGAAGGAAGAGGATTGCAACTTTGCGTTCCAGCATCTTTTTCTTTTGTTCTTTTCTTTTTCTTTTTTTATCTCTTCCTTTCTACGCTGTTAAAAAAAAGAAGAGGGAGAGAAAGGACAAGAGAAATTATCACAATATGGCTGACTTTTTCCTAATTAAAAACAGAAGTGACGGTCGCCATTGTTGATGACCGAATCTCAAGCCAATTGTAAGGTCGCGGCAATGACATTGGCGCCAATTTGGTGAATCTCAGGTGCTTTTTATCTTTATTCTTTAGCACTTATTGACAATGTCTCATGCGCTTTATAATTGAGACGGGGGACTTTTTTTTCTTTCGCTTTTAATCTTAGTGGAGATAATCGCATGAAACCGCAACAGACTCATTCGTTATTTTTCACTGGGGTTCATTGTCAAGGACCACAAAGCTCAACTGCTAAGTTAATTAGAGGAGGTCTTTATTTTTTTTCGTATTCCTTTCACATTCTTTTGCTTGCCTCCACAGTATTCTCGGCAGTGACGGCCAGTATCATGTGCTCAATAGCGCCATTCAAGAATTCCTTTTGCTGGGAACATGTTTCTTCTGGCTTGTTTTCTTTATATATATACATACATATCACTTCGGTTGAAAAAAAAAAAAAGATGCTTTATCTTCATTGTTGCTTTCTGTATCTAGATAAATGGCGATGTTTTTAGTTTAATCGGCTAATTTGTTGCCGGTAAAACCGTAAGTAATTAAAATGAAAGTATGTTTTTGCGAATCAAAAGGTATATTTGCATTAGTATGAAACTATTTCTCCTTTCAATTATTGTAACTGTAACCCCTTTTCTTTATAAATAATATAATATAGCTATTCCGTTATTTTAACTAAAATTATTTCATTTTGACAGAAATATAATTTTGTAATTATCTTTATGAAGTTCACACACAACTTTTTCATATAATATGCTTCGATAAATACTGATATATATTTTATTTTTTCAATCGGGTTGTCCCAACAATAAATTAATTTTTAATATATTTTACATTAAAACCCCATGATTACTTGGACATTCAGTTGCGTTATACATTGATACAACAGTAATTTCACGGAGAATTTCTTAGAAATAAAACATATTAACTTGCACAATTCGATTTACTTAAAAAAAAATTTTTTTTTTTTTGATTAAATTGAAAAGGCATCGCGGAAAATAATTGGCAGAAAAGCTATATGTATTATATATATACCATATAATCCGATGTATAAAGTATACTTTTTTAGCACAAAAAATACTATCGAAATTTACGGGTACGTGTTAAACGCCGGGTATAAAACCGATAGCTTTAAAAATAAAAAAGAGTTGATCATAAAAAAAAATTAGACTTCTATATGTATCAAAATGTTGTTTATTTAATAGAAACGAGAGAGAGACGTACCTTATGAACTTAAAGGGTTGTGTAGCTCTTGAAGTATACTATATTTTCTAAAGCCTGGGATAATACATCGATTAAATTTTAAATTTCTTGAAAACACGTGAACATTCCAACCATCCTTATTAAGTTTTTTCGTAAAAAATAGAGTGCGCGTTATATGGAGAATATACCTAAAAGTTTGAAAAAATAGAGTTGGAGAGTATGGGCGCGCATTCTACGTCGGAATATATGGTACTTCAAAAAGAGAAGTATTTTTCATTTTAACGATTATAATATTCTTATTCTTTTTATTAATCTGTATTATCCTTAAAAATAAACCTGTTTAATGTTAAATAAATTTTAAGACATTTAGATTTATTCTCACATCAAAGGGAATTATATCGTATTTGATTCACGACGTGTTTTTTGAATAAAGTCGACAGACAATTATCACTTTATTTTTACAAGGTAAAAAGTTACAAAGTATATCATCTGTATGTTTTTAAGGAAATTTGAAGAACCAGTTTACGGATCTCTTTAAACGAATTGTTACGATGTTGCGTAGTTATTTATGTGCTTCATCATTAATGCATTCAATAGACAGCTTATATTAAAAAACAAGTAATATAAAAAAAGTTTTTTTAAGTCAATTCTTACTTAGGTTAACAGAGAAAATTTTTATATATTTTAGTACTTTTTATTAAATAGTTAGAATAAATAGAAATATGTATATACATATGAGAGAATCGCACTATTAAGTAGCAAAACAGAAAATGGTTTTCCTTGCAATTTTCCTTTCTATATATGGTGTTAGACTATTATTTTTGTTTGTTACTATTTATTCATTAATTAAATTTAATTATTCTAATAAAGTAGTACAGTAAAAAGAAATCCCATTCTCAGAGATTAGGCCGTCTCAGGTGGGATTCAAACTCATGACCTTTGGATTAGAAGTCCAACGGGCTATCCATTGCGCTACAGGAATACAGCGAACTGTTTTCCTTTCGATATATGCTATTGGACTATTATTTTTGTTTTCTACTATTTATTCATTTTTAATTTAATTAATGAATTAATATTTGGAAAAACTGTATTAACATCAAGTGCCATCCTCTATAAGATTAAAAAAAGTATTTGAACTATGAGATAAATGAATATATTACATCATCGCGAAAAACTTTTTATATATATATATAGAGAGAGAAGATATATAAACGCACGTTCTCTAAAAATTATTTTAAAAGGCATCTATTCCTGAATGAACCTATTTTTAATTTGTTTTAGAGAGAACAAAATAGATTAATCCGAATTACATGTTTCAAAGACTAAGAAACATTTCCTCAATTATAAACACAAACCACAATTACCGGAGTATGAAACAAAACGGAAAGAAAAAATAAAAATAGAAAACGGACTAATTTTATTACACATTTTAGCTACCGTGACCAATTGTAAAGAGAAAGAGAGAGAGAGGAGAAAAATGACATCTAAATAAATCATCTATCTAAACAGTTCAAACAACATTGCGATTTACAGCACTGCCAAATTTCTCCTGTCACTTGTTCAAGACCAATGATATGGCGACATTTTGCTTGACAAAAGCTGGCTTGTCAAAGTAACTATAGGACACTGACTCTGGCATTGGCGCCAAGCGAACTTCTACTGTTGGCAACTCCATTCTAAAGCTTACCGTCGATTTATAATTGAGAGAGCAATTTTTTGTGCTTTTTCTTCTCCAGTCTCTACGGATTCATAATTGTTAGCCTTCCATTCATTTAGGCTGATCATATCTGGCGATGATCAAAATGCTTACTTGCGAAAGTTAATTAGCAGCGGCAGGTTGCTTTTGTTCGCTTTCTTTCAAGTCGCTTTCATGGACGAAAAGGCTGTGAGTTATAACATTGAACTGAGCTTTAAGAGAATTAGCAACTGGTGTTAATTGGAAAAAGAAAATGTTTTTTAGTTCTCTTCTTTTTGCGTCCTTAAACTTCGTGTGGATGAAGTACGCAAGTGGTTCAAAGAGACTTTGTGTAATTTTATACATACCGTAAAATCCGTCGTATAACGCGCACTCATACTTTCAAGCTGAAATTTTCAATTTTTAGGAATATTCGCCGTATAACGCGCACCCCCTTTTTTTTACGAAAAAACCTGAAATATATGTACACAATGTTCTTATGTTCTGCAGCAATATATTCAAGTTATTATTCCAAGCTTTTGAAAAAATAGTTTTCTGCAACCCTTCAAGTTCATAAGGAGTGTCATTTCTTTTAAATAAATTGCATTTCGATATATGTTGAAGTCTAATTTTCTTCTATGGTCAACTTTTTCAAAAATTTTGAAGCTTTAATTTTTATACCCGGCGTATAACGCGCACCCCTAAATTTCGATCTTATTTTTTGAGTTAAAAGTGCGCGTTATACGCCGGATTAATCTGGTGTATAACGTGCACCACCGTATAACGCGCACTCACATTTTAGAGTTGTAATTTTTAATTTTAAGATACATTCGCCGTATAATGCGCACCCCCTTTTTATGAAGAAACTTGAAATGTACGTATGCAATGCTCGCATGTTTTGTAGTCATTCATTCGACTTTTGGAAAATTAGTATTCTTATAGAAATACAACCCTTTAAGTTCATAAGAAATGTCATTTCTTTAAGAAAACAGTATTTTGATACATAGAGAAATCTAATTTTTTTTTTCTATGCTCATCTTTTTTCATTTTTCAAACTCTCATTTTATACCCTGCGTATAACGCTCACCCATAAATTTCGATCCTATTTTTTGTGTTAAAAGTGAGCGTTATACGCCGAATTTTGCAGTACTTGGTTGGGAATTTTTAGACACTCGTCAACATGCCATTTTGAATCTCTGGAAATACTGTTTAAATTCTCAAAGTTTTGAAAAATAATAATAAAAATAAAAAAAGAAAAACATATTACCTTATATATTTCGGCGTATTATGTGCTCTGGACTATACTTTCAAACTGCACTTTTTTATTTTTAAGTATATTCGCCGTAGAACGCACGCCCCTTCTTTTTTACAAAGAAACCGAAAATGTACATGTGTAATGCTTTTATCTTTTGAAATCTTTTATTCAAAGTATTATCCTAAGGTTTTGACAAGGGCATACATCAAAAATAACAACTCTAAAGCATAAGAAAAGTGGGGGGAAGGACACAAAATTTATAAGCAATTTTAGTGTTGAAAGTTTGTAAGGTATGTCATTTCTTTTAAATGAACAGTATTTAGATATTTGTAGAATTCTAATTTTTTAACCTCATCTTTGCTTTATTTTTAAAAGATATTTGTATATCCCCAGGTGTACAACACTCACTCGTAAATTTCGATCTTAATTTTTGTGTTAAAAGTGATCGTTATAAGCCGGAATACACGGATAGTATATATTTAGAATATCTGAAGACGACAAGCGAATAACATATAAATTTGCATGCAAATTTGGAGGAAAACTGCAATTTTGCAAAAACTATCATATTATTTCTTATTTTTACTTGTGAATTTTATTGCATTCAAGTCGAAACAATAGTCTAGATTTTTGAAGGAAATTAGAATATCTATAAAATTAAATATTCATTTCATCAAGACAGAACAGCTGGAAACTTGCCAGTCCCATTTTTCATAAAAAGAATACATTAAAATGTCAATAATGTACCCAATATTTAAAAGTATAATGCCAAGTGTTTTAACAAAGCAGCATTTTAATTACCTTTATCATAAATGTACTTTTTTAACACCTATTTTATTCAAAAATAAAATTAGAGAGAGACTAGTACATATATGTGAGCAAAAGGATAAATTTTTGTGCTGAATATTATTTTATTATTATGAAAGTGAAAATAAGTTATATCCTTTGCTAGCTAAATCCATTTTATGTATGTGCTGCAAAATGTATCTTTGTTCTTAAAGAATAGTGTTATCCTGGCTATATAAGCTTTTATTTTCCTTTCAATGTTTCTGGCTTTACTTCTTCACTTTCGAAAAACATTTTTAACCTCCTAATTGTTCAATTGGTATACCAAGAAAGACTGCAATTCAATAAACGAGCAGAAAATACATACAAAATAATTGTTGTGTATTAATCGTTCAGATATGCAGCATTAAATCAATGCATATTTTACATTATTACAGAAAACCTGAATTTTCTCAACTTAAACATTACATGACGTAACGTGATACACTTTGTTTTTCTTCTCATAGGTTGACTAACATCTTTAATAGTAAAAATCAGGGCTTCGAACTGTAATTTTTTTCGTTTACGGTTCAACTAAAAGAATATATATACATATATATATATATATATATATATTAGTTCAGACGCGCGTGTTTTCGTTCCGACAAAAATAACGGTTTTCGGTTCAGTTACGAATGAATGATTTTATTTTATGTATATTCTTATCTTTAAATCATCTAGTTCATTCAATTGAATTAAATCTGCCTTCTGCAAGTAGTTTCGAGCGAAGCTGAAACAAAAAATTACTAGTGAACATCAAAACAGGAAATCGAGGAGTAATGTACATGTAATGATGATAATTGTACGGTTGACGTTTAATTAGAGAGAATATTAATAAGTTGGTCACAGTAAAACAAAATGACTGAAGATATATTGAACCGAAATAAACCAATATCTTTTTTTCGGTTCGATTCTAATTTTCTTCAGACCAAAACCATTAATTTTCCCGGTTTTCTGTTCTCTTATTAATTTGAAACCCTATAACTATCATCATTACCTCTACATTAAAACTCTAAAAAAAAAAAATTTTTTTTTTTAAACTATTTGGTTTTTGAATCTGATACAAAATACTATTCAATAAGCGACATGAAAAATAAATGATTTGATAAACTATCGCTTTTGCTGGTATACAGCTCCAAAACTGGATTCCACGCTTGAGCATTTCTTTTGTTTTCGTTTAATTATCCGATTGTACCAAAGCAGATAATGTATTTAAATCCATTTTTTTAAGCATGAGGCATTTGAAAGTATTGTTTGGATTTCGATTACTACCCATGATTCATTTAGCTCCAAACACAGACCTCTAATGAACTTTTTTTTTTCCCTTCAAAAACCACAGCAACTCTGCCTTCTTAAGCAAACACCCTAAGCCTATGCGTGACGTATATCCGATAATCGTTTTATTGTTCGCGCAGAACTGCACGCGTTTCAATAATGGCAGCCCTTGTCCATCCCACCTCGAGTCAATACGACCTCTATTTGCGCTCGTTAAAAAGTTGTCCCGAAAGTCTAGTTGGTTTTGCACTCTCGAGCGTTTTGTCAAAATGTAAACAAAACCAAGAAAATCATTACGTTGGGTAAGCACGAAGCACACACAAACTGTATGAGTGTTCTTTTTCTTTTTTTTATGAGTGACGCTTTACAATTAGTGCCTCCTCGGGGGGGTAGGGGGGTGCGTAATGCAATAGCATCACGCGATGTGCTGCCGAATGGGACATAATATGGGGAGATAGCGGTTTTTAGTGAACAAATTACTGGCAAACCTGTTTAAGGTGGACACTATTAAGATAGGAGAAATCGTCGATCAAGTTTTCTTTTTCATTCTCTCCCCCCCCCTTCCCTCCCCTATCTCTTCGCTTGGAAAGTTGCGCAAGCTTTCGCAAATGAAATGAACTGGTAAAGCTTCTGCTGTTTTATTTTTGAGGAATTTGTCAGTTTGTTTGATCAGGCAAATTGAAAACAATAGTCCACAACTAGTTTTCGTATATAAATGCGTAATAAGTTAATATTTTTATGTTTGATTAATATTATGTTAATATTTTATGTTAATATTTGATATGTTTCTAATTGTCTTATACTGCGTTAGACTCGCCATTTTCGAAATCATATAATCCGGCGTATAACGCGCACTTTAGTACAAAAAATAAGATCGAAATTTACAGGCGCATTATACGCCGGATATAAAAATGATAACTTTAAAAATAAAGAAAAGATGAGAATATATAAAATAATTAGATTTCTACATGTATCATTGTATCAGCCGTATCAATGATACGGAGCCCCAAGCTACGGGGGTAACATTTTGACCCTTTCAAATAAGTTTTATAAATGTGATATTTTTATTTAGTTTCCAAAAAAGAGCCCCCGAGGAATTTGAATACCGAACCCACTCAGGACTAGCTATGCCGGTGATCAAAGTATTGTTTATTTAAAAGAAATGGCATACCTCCAATGAACTTTCATTACTAGAAAACATGAAATATCGTGATATTCGCCTTCCTTTATATCTTCAGGCACATCAGCGAAATCAGTTACATTTTTTCACCCCATCACTGTTACTCTGATCCATAAATTAAAAAACACCTTCTGTTCCACCTAAATTGTTAGATACACTATATTTTTTTTAATTATGTCAAGTTTAATTTCATTCCATGTTTTCATTATCCCCTCATAGACTTGCGCGTGACCCTTTCAGATTTCTTCATAAATAAAATATAGTTTTAAGAAAACTAAAAAACACGCTTTTATAGTTATTCCATTTTCAGAAAAACTGGACAATTGTTTATATTGGGGGGAAAAATTGCTGTCGCATCCTCCCCTTTTTCACATAAAGAACACTTTTTTTTGTTTGTTGTATTTGTATTAACTTATTCTTTTGTTGCCAAATTTGGAAATAAGAAATCGTTAATCCTGGTGATAGTGATCGAGACAATGCAAAAAAAATATTAAATTATTGTATTGTCATTGATCCTTGACAAGTGCGCAAAATTTTAAATTAATCTGACCCTTTAAAGTGGGTAAAAATTGAGTTCAAAGATTCCGTTACTTACAGGTGAAGCTAATACAAGCGTGTTAAAAAAAGTTGCGCGTTATATAGCTCCTATACATAATAAAAAAAATGCAATTTGAAAGTACAGGTGCACGTTATATACGTTGGAATATACGATCTATATATACAAGCATTGTGTTTGTATTTATTATAATGTTCACACACACTCACATAAAATTCAAGTTTATCTACAAGCCCAATGCGAAGCACAAAAGGTCATTTAAGTTACTTGAGGTAAGGTTAGAGAGAGAGAGAGAGAGAGAGAGAGAGGTATTCTACGTAAGTATATGGATTTATTTTCTCATCGAAAATTGAATTATATTTAATAAACTTTACTTTTGAATTAATTTCATTAATAAGAAAATTATAATAATTTTAATTACAGATTCTATTTTTAAATTGAATAAAATGAATAGACTAAATTCATCGGAAGCCATTAGTCACATGATGACTACAATAACACGTTTCTGGCCAATCAGTTCATAAATTCATGTGATATCATGGTCACATGATAAATGCAATCGGTACTTATCCGTTTCGCCGGCGCAAATCTCGCCAAGTTGGCGTTATTTTCAACAACACATAGTATACACATAAAAATATTAATACATATTAGTTCTTATTGGTTTTTCATCCGTTTTTGTGGCATTTTGAAAACGACGCTACTGAAAACAAAAGACCACTTGTTTTGAAAATTTAGTGGTAAAAAATTACCAGCGGGAATATTCCGTTTGGCGTCGGTTGTATCCTTTTTGGCGACTTTATCGCCTGTGCCGGTGAAACGGAAAAGTACCATACAATCATAAGTTTCCAGCCAGATATTTCATGTGTTTCACTGTTGTAATTTTTTTAAAAAGAAACTCTCTTTTTTAAAGTACAAATTTGTCAACAATAATAACACATTCAGATAAACAAAATGTACTTGATTTCAAAGCAGACGTATATTATAGCTTTTTATTTTTTAATTTTGAAAAACTCTCCGAAAAATCTTAATACTTGAGCATCTTTACCTAAGTATCAAATCTGAAATTTTATCTAACTTTTACAATAGAACAAGTTTAAGTCTTATGTCAGTTTCGAAATCAGTGAAAAACACGTGATGGCATTTATCACGTGACCGTCACGGATTTAACTCATCGAATATTCATGTCAGTGTATTCCTTTTTAAACTTTGTGAATTTATGTTTCAGAATGACTATACGTAAATTTGCAAAATAAAAGAATGGTTAGTTAATTTAAACAATTTTCCTCCTTCATTTTAAACCTGTTTACATTAATGTATAAAAATATAAATAAAATAATCTTATAACTGATTGAGCTTGATTGGGATCAAGTTTTAGTAAAACTATATGTACAATTTGGGATGCACACACAAAATTGAATACAGGAATATCGCGACTTACGCGAACTCAGAGTTGATACGATTTTCAAATCTCGTCGACTCGACTTTTGTTTGAATGCTACACAGCTGGATTACTCATTCCCCGCTTCGAATAAATTTAGAAGTGGATAGAGATGACGTTCAAGAACTGCTGCATTCTCTCCCACAATCAGGAGCTTATAGCTGAGGAGTTCATAGAAATACAAGAGCAAGAATAAGACATTGAAGAGAATTTGAGTCTTTAGACCCAGCCCAATCAGAAGATCGAATAATGGTGTGTTAGGAATTTGACAGAAGGCCTCAGTTTAATTGAATAAGGGTTATGAATTTTTTCGAAAATATGGACTCCAACGAAGGGCATATTTTTTCAACAAAGCAAGGAACAAAAAAATTTATTAGCTTTCCACGAGGAAACTTTCCGGGAGAAAAAAAATCTTTGAGAAGGCAGACTATACCTTTTTCGATTTTATGACACCTTCTACATCAAAATTACTTCGGGGGTTTCTATTTGTGTTATCTAAGATTTTTTTTATCTTAAGAGGTATTCGACTACGTTCAGAACCGTGACTTTAAAAAGACGCATAAATAAATAATTATCATGATATTTAGTGTCACTTAGATTAGAATACATGTATAAAATTGTTTTAAGGACATTTTGACAAAAAAAAAAAAGATTTGAATACAATATTTCGGCAAAAAATTAACTTAGAATAACCTTTTTTCAAAATGTTCTCCTTTTGTGAAAAATGCTTCTCTTATAAAAATATTTTGCCTGTATATAGCTCAGACCTCTGTACAGAGGCTCATCTATGATTTTTGAAAAATTCACATTATTTTCAGAGTTACAACCCATTAAAATAATTATGGGTATTTTTTTTTCTTAAAATTTTCCCCTCTGTTGTCGTAAAACATGGATAAACCCACTTCTAAGTTATATATTTAAAAATACTAGTTGAGCCTCTGTACAGAGGTCTGAACTATATACAGGCAAAATATTATTATAATAGAAGCATTTTTCACAAAAGGAGAATATTTTGAAAATGGGTCCTTCTATGTTCATCTTTTTGTCAAAATAGTGTACTTAAATAATTTTTTATTGTAATACTATTCTTAAAACAATTTTATATACATTTTCTAATCTAAGTAACACTAAATATGATAAATATTATCCATTTATACGCTTTTGCAAAATCTCGGTTCCGAACGTAGTCGGAATAGTCGTAGATTAGAATACATGCATAAAATAGTTTTAAAGACATTATGACGAAAGCAATTATTTTAATACAATATTTTGGCAAAAAATTAACTTAGAACAACCTTTTTTCAAAACACTTTCTCCTTTTATAAAAAAAATACTTCTATAATAATAATATTTTGTGTGTGTGCTTATATAAAGTAAAGACTTCTCCAGAGAGTTTGAACTAGGATTTTTGAAAAATTCACATTGTTTTCAGAGTTACCACCAACTGAAACAGTTATCGGCGTTAAAAAATTTTATATACGTTTTCTAATCTAAGTGACACTAAATATGATAAATATTATCCATTTATAAGCTTTTCAAAACTATGATTCCGAACGTAGTCAGATACCTTATTATTATTTTCTTTCATCTCTGGCCCCAACTAAAAATAATGTACAAGTATTTAATGCGAAATTCTACTCTGACTTACAAAAATTCACAACTCACATGGTTATCACTCATTTCCACCTATTGCATAAGATCGGTGTATTACTGTAATTACACTGCTGGCCACCGTAAATGCAACACCCTGAAGGAAGCATGCAAATAACATGAAATTTACAACATGCATTAGCGGAGGTGAGATATGCAAATGGTTAGAATTTCAGCACAGACACATATCACCCGCACCTGTGCCGCCACCTCAAAGCGCTATTTAAGACTTGAAGATTTCGACGATTTCAAGTTCGGCAATTGTGCTTTTCTTGTGTTTTTTTTCAAAACACGATCAGTTATGTCTCGTAGAAAACAGCGATCAGCTTTTGATCAAGTACCCAAGTTCGACAAAGGAAGGATAGTGACCTACCGAGATTGTGGATTATCTTTCAGGGAAATCGGTAGTCGTGTTACAACTGTAATACGGATATGTGACCGTTGGATGCAGGAGGGCACGACGGACCGAAGTGGTCGATCGCATCCACCTCAGTGCACCACTTCACGTGAGGACAGGCAAATTGTGCGCATGGCAGTGACGGATCGCTCAGTCACATCCCGAACCATAGCACAGTACATTGAGTCTGTAACGCATTATTCAGTGTCTGCGCGTACCATTCGACGCCGTTTACAGCAGAGTGGTCTGTCCGCAAGACGTCCATTTTCGACGTCCAGACGACTTTTTCTACCCTTGACGCAGAACCATAGACGTCTCCACCGCCAATGGTGCGCCGAAAGAAGGATGTGGACGGCAGAATGGAATGAAGTTGACTTTACTGACGAGTCACGCATCTGTCTGCAACACCACGATGGTCGGATTCGAGTCTGGAGACACCGTGGAGAGAGGGTGCTGAACAGCTGCGTTATGCACCGCCACACTGGTCCTGCATCGGGTATTATGGCATGGGGCGATATTGGATATCACTCTCGCACTCCTCTAGTACGCATTGCCGGTACTTTAAACAGCCAGCGCTATATCTCCGAGGTGTTGGAGCCAGTTGTCCTTCCTTACTTTGAGGGCTTGGCCACAGCCATATTTCAACTGGATAATGAGCGACCACACATTGTCCAAAGCACGCATTGTCCAAAGGTTCTTCGTCAATCACCAGATTGAATAGCTTCCCTGACCGGCTCGCTCTCCGGATCTTTCGCCGATAGAAAACATGTGGTCCATGGTTGCTCAACGATTGACCCAGATTACACCCCCAACTGCCACACCAGATCAACTTTGGCAACGTGTGGAAGCTGCTTGGTCTGCTGTACCCCAAGAACACATCCAAAGTCTATTTGAATCAATATCGAGGCGTTTGGCAGCGGTGATCTCCAACAATAGCGGCTACGCTGGCTACTGATTCTGGCAGGAACCACACTTCACAGAAGTCTATAAATTTAATCATTTGATACTTGGTCAACATGTTATCTACAAAATAAGTTTTGTTGTGCTATCTCTTGTCTTTCTTGGTGTTACATTTATGGTGGCCAGCAGTGTAATACCGAAGTGTATCACCAGTGGAAAAATTCTTAGTCCGTTTTATTTTTAAATAAAATAGAACATTATTCCTATCTTATATCTTCCGTTGGAACTCTGTCGAATAATACCACTGAAAACATGAAATTTTGTAACAAATTTTATCAGTAAGTATGATTATGCGTTTGAATGTAAATTAGAATTTTAGTTTGTGTGCTATGATACTAATCAAAAGACCTTGTTTAAATTTTCTAGAAAGAAACCTCTAGAAGAAAAATAAAGAACATTGTAGATTATTTGTGTGCGTGGAACTGGGAAATTTTTATCTGAATTCATTTAGAATTTAAATTGCAATAAATATGATTAGAATTTTCTGTTTCAAAGTAGGAAAGCCAGTTATTTTTGATGTTATAAATTATATATGTTGAAAATTTTTTTAAAAACAAAGGAAAATTATTTATAATAGATATGTTCGAAGAAAATTTTCTGCTAACATAATACGCATCGTATTTTTTTTTTTTATTTTTTTTTTTTAGGGAATTGAAAATCATGAATACTATTACTATACTTGACATTGGTGATTTATTAAATATAACATGGGAGAATTAATCTATTTGTGAAATATTTTTGAATGATAGGGATTTAAAGTGTCGCTTTAATTCTTCAAATTTGTCAACTACCAATCTCCAATACGCAAATAATATTTAAAATTAAAAAAGAATTAATCAATTTTTATTTTAAAAGAACGGTTTCATAACTTTTATTTAATTCATTACCAGCTTCAAATTGAACAAAAAAAATGCACAAGAAAATCAAAAATAAAACTAATGCAAAAAAACAATTTATGATTTGAATGTAGTTATTCTTTATTTTATGATCAGTTTAGATATGTGTGTACAAAATTCAATTATTACGTAATGTTTAATCATATATGGACTGATGACAGCTGTCTTTATTCTCGTATTAACGCAGACTCATAAATTTATTTGTTTATTTTTTGAATGTATTAATGTATCTATAAAACTAAGGAACTTGACATGTAATAAACCAATTCTTTTATTGCCTTTGTACTTTATCCATACCGGAAATGCATTTCTTTATGCTTATATGGAAAATTACAGAGGTCGAAAAATCGTTGAATTACTCATTTTGTAATAGGGTATAACGGACATTTTTTTGATTAGTCGATCTTTTCCTCAGTCTAATTTATAAAAGAAAATTATAATTTCTTTTAAAGGCACGCAAGCACTTGATAATTGATATTTCTTCAGCAGAAGTGTGGTAAGTCGTATTTAATGTTTTTAATGAAAGAATTTAATCCCTAAATAAAATTTAATAATTCTGAATAAAATACAATTTTAAAATTCCTTTCATTTTTTTTAAAGCAGTGTGATAAAAATATGAATGTTGTAAATAACATTATACATAAAAGCCTTACAAATGTCTCGTATCTACGAATTTTTTTTTTAAAAAAAAATAATTAAATTATTTCTCAACTTTGATGTAGTTAATATTTGATTGATTATAGTTAAGGAAATTTGGTTTGTTAATAAAATTTCTAAGTCGATTCGCGATTTTGTTGGAAACTGGTTGTTTTAAGCTTTTACTTTATTTGTACATTTATTTCCCGATGTTAAAAGGAACAAATTATTATTTACAAAGCTTTAATACTTTATTTACAAAAGAATTTTAATCATATTTTCGCCAGCTCAGGTGTCGTCCTTATCATTTGAGCATGGTTCAAAATATCGTTGGATTGGGTGGATGACTTGAGTATCCAGCTCTTTCGAGCTACAACCTCATATCAGTAGGTATTTGATTGACTGTAAATGATTGACTTTTGCCCTTTGTTAAGAGGTTCAAAATAACGAGGTCCGTTGCCAAAAAAGGGTAACAAATATTTTAGAAAATATAGACTCCAATGATGAGTACATTTTTTCAATAAAACAAGGAATAAAAAAAGTTATTAGTATACTACGAGGAAATTTTGAGGGAGAAAGAAAAAAAATATTTAAGCCACCTGATTACTTTGTTAGATTTTATGAAACCAACTAAATCAAAATAAATTCGGCTTACGATTTTGTACGTGTGTTATCTAAGGTTTTATTAAACATTTTTTTCTTCAATTATGATTTTCTTCCGTCTTCAGCTCCAATTAAAAATAATTTATATGCGAAATTATACCCCGACTTACCCGAATTCTACTTACGCCGTTAAAATAATCAGTCCCAACTACCACTAAGTTCGGGATATAACTGTATATAAAATATTAAATAGATATATAGATAGGTATCTCAGTAATTTAAGAAAACTCATCAAAAACGTTTGTTGCATATATTTATTTTTTTTTTGTTAAATTTGGACAAAAATGCAGATGACTTACCTTCGTTCATGGTACAGAGTTAATAATTTCAGAAAATAAATTACCGTAAAATCCGGCGTATAACGCGCATTTTTAACACAAAACATAAGATCGAAATTTAGGGGTGCGCGTTATACGCCGGGTATAAAAATGAGAGCTTTAAAAAAATGAGTATTAAAAAAATTTAGACATATATATATATATACACATTTATCGAAATACTGTTTATTTAAAAGAAATAACATACCTTATGAACTTTCACTGTTGGATAACATGAAAAGGTCGTCTTTCGTCTTCCGTTATATCTTCAGGAACATCATCGAATTCTGTATCATTTTCACTCCCCATCACTGTTATTCTCTCCTCCATAAATAATCATCTTCTGTTCCACACATCTAGACTGTTAGATATACTACATTTCTTAAATGACTTTTGAAGTAAGTCAGGTTTAATTTCATTCCATGCTTTTATTATCCACTCACATACTATTTGCAGACTGGCATGACGCATTTGGCCTCCTTTCGTAAATGATTTTTCCCCTTCTAGCATCCACCTATTTCACTGTCATTTTAAATTTTGCTTAAAAGGTTTATTGATGCACTCATCTAATGGCTGAACTAGTGACGTTAATCCGCCAGGAATAACTGCTGTATCTGTGTTGCCCTCAGCAATTTTTTCGTATTATCTGTTGGATGGGATCTGAACGTATTCCAAACTAATAGACTTAGTGGATTCCGTAAGGCCCCTAAACGCTTTTCCCAAACATTTTTGATCCATAATTTCACCCCATTTTGACGTATTCAATATTATTCATAGTATTGAACATACTATTCACAGTATTGAATATACTATTCATAGTATTGAATATACTACAGACAGCGAGCGTAATAAGTCTCAGGCTTGTTCTAATTTATTTCAAAACTAATCGTCCACCTCGTACATCACACGAAAGGAGAAAAAGGAATCAATGTTTATAGAAATGCGTGGGAAAAATCCAACCATGGCGCCGATTTGGTCTCTCCCCACCCTCCCCTTTTGCGTTTTATAATTCTAGAAGTATTTTTTTTTTCAAAAGAGAGAGTCTGGAATGATTCTTCCAATAAATAATAACTTCAAAACATAAGAAAATTGTACACGTACATTTCAAGTTTTTTCGTAAAAAAGGGGCTGCGCGTTATACGGCGAATATACCTAAAAATTAAAAAATACAGCTTTAAAATATAGGTGCGCGTTATACGCCGGATTTTACGGTACTAAATATTTTAGAGAAAATATTATGATAACATATATGAATGGACAACATATAAGATGTGATAACACAATACCACACTATCTAGTTGCCATATGCTAATATGACAACAAAAAACAATTTGAAATTGCTTTTTTCGAGCAGTTTTCATAACCAAACAAATAGTTTTCAAGTCATTTCAAACCTGACCCCCCCCAAATTTGCACACAAATGTTTTCAAACGTGTTCCTCTATGCTTCACACTCCGTGCAAGTCATTGTTTCAGAGCTGTAACAAACTGTAAAAGCAGCCTGTTGTATAAATACCTTTTTTTCTACGTACATATCATATAACGAGCAACTATTAGTGAGTCTCCTGAGGCGAAACGACATATGCTGCATTTAAGAGGTCCTCCATTTGCTGCAGCAATTACAGCGGAATCATTTTCTAATGGTTATCGTTCACTTCTGAGCACATCTGAACATTTGAGGTCTCTGTTCCCCCCTTTCGTGTGTGCATGAATGTTAGAATCTTTTTTTTTTCTTTTCTTTTTTTTCTCTCTATATCTATTTCTTTCGTTCGGTGGACACTAAATGTACCCAGAGATGACCTTGTCCCCACAGTAAATGCACCAGGTGCATGATTTAGTTTTTTTTTTTATTTTACTTTTTTAATTTATTTTATTATTATTATTTTTTGATCTGTAGTGGACTCTCCGAGAGATTGGATTGTCATTTGGTTCGGCGATCACAAAATGCCTGGGGTTTTTTTTGGATGTAATGAAAAAAAAAAATCTGTTCGCACTACTGTTGGAAATGCATTTTTGGGGTGTGTAAAAAGATTCATTGATTCCATAAAATCCTATTCGATTTTTGTAGGATCTCTATAATTAAGGGGACAGTCGGGGAGTGATTAAGAATGTCATGTAATCGTCATACAAGTCGTGCAATAACATTTGAACGACGTATCTAGAAATTTTCTTTTAACTTTCGGATAAATTCTTTTGTAAATGCTTCGATACATAAAAGTAAGTTTTTCAAATAAATTGCGCATTTAGAACTGACGTGAAAGATCTTAAGTTAAGAAAATTTATATAATTAATTAAATAAACAATTTTTTTTTTCTTCTTTTTCCTAAGGGAAGAAAAAGGTAATTTTCTTGAATTCAATGAAGTATTTAACTCTCTCTATGGAAATATGCAGCAAGCCAAAGAATTCTGAATCCCATTCCTTAATTTATGGGCATGAGTGTAATAATTTTAATGTAATTGTATTTAAACATGCCTTCAGAATAAACTACAGTTACACCAAAAAAATAAATATAAAGGGATTTCTATAAAAAGTAGCCAAAACCCGAGAGAAAAATACGCCACATTGTATAAAATGGAAATAATTTAAGGTTCCTAGTGGAATATTATTTGATCCACGAACCAGCACCGATCCACAGCCCGGGGGTTGGGGACCATTGCTCTACGTGATCTGATGTACGTTTATTTCAGAGAGTATACTGAAAAGTCAATTACAAAATAAAAACACAAAGAAACCAGTTAAATAAATTTTTTTTCCTTCAATGTGTGGTTATCGATTTATAAAACGAAAGTTTGTTTTTTATAACACTGACCTTCGATTAACCCGTTCTGACAAAGCTGTTATTTTCCCGTTTATCAAGTGCAGTAATAACCAATCTGATTGATTAAATACAGCAATTAAAATCGTTTACAATTTAATAACATCATATTGGGATAGTTTCTGCTTTCTTTTACAACTCTTTGTATATTTTTTTTAGATCAGTGCTTCTCAAACTTTAATTATTTGCGACCCAATATTTAATCCTAATTTCTATCGCCCCACCCTCCATACAATAACAATGTATTGAATTCAGTAATTCTTTACTTTGATGCTAAAACTGTCACCGGCGTATATAAACATCTTGCTCAGTCGAAGCGTTAATTTCCCCGGATGTGTATATACGTCTTTCCAAAGTACAATCTTTTCTGTGCATTGCTTTCCATAAAATTATCCCAAAAGCTTTGGAATGGAATAAAAGGACCTTGACAGTGTTTGCGAAGGATTTACTTACTTCAGGGAATTTGCTCATTTATTCCTTTTTTACCCCTTAAACTCAGTGGCGCAACTGCCCATGAGGGCCAGGACCTATTGTGCCTATCCCAGTGTACGTGCCCATTGGGCTCTGAGGTGTATGGGCAGATGTCCCGATCGAGTGGTCAGTCTGAAGCGAGACTCCCAGTGTTTAAGTCCCCAAGCAAGCTTGGTACTCATTTATCGATCCACTGCAGTAAGAATGAAAGGCTGAGTCGGCGACCTTTCCTAGCCCGGGAATTCCCCCACCCTTCCCCTCAATATATCGCTTACGTGGAAGGCTGCATTGGGGAACGAATATCGTACATTTTTATCGGCAGTTAAAGGGTTAATTATAAACCGTACAAATTATCAAGATAAGTGTTAATTTTTGTACACGTATAACTTTATACATGACAAGCCCATTGGGTCACTGGTAATTATATTTAACTTGTTCTTAACTTAGTATTGTTAAATTAATTATAAAATACATTGTGCAGTACTGATGCATTTATAAGTGTATTACATCAGTGTAAATGCGTATTATATTTTTTGTTATGTCAGAATGCATTTTATTTGTTTTGTTTTTTTACTTTCAGTAAATTAAAAATTTTTTTAAAGTAACCTTTCGTTTTCGACTTTTCAATATGCTCGCCCCCCCTTGCATAGTTACAACTGTGGGGGCGGACCCCACAGTTTAAAAAACGCTGCTTTAGATAATAATAAAAAAAAAAGAATCTAGATAGTATGGGTGGGGCATACAGAATTACCCAGACAATATCTTATTACGTTGAGTAATTTGTTCCATATTTAAAAAAATTACACTTTTATAATTATTTAAACATCGGATGTAATGTATCTTAAAATCCACTCTCGTTTCATACTTCCCTTGTTCTGCACACGAGCTACTACAATGAACGAAGAAAAAAAATCCCTCCTGGAAATTCCCATCAAAAAGATCGCCCACGTGTTAAAGAGCTCGCTATCGAACCAATTACCCTTTAATGTTTCTTATTATTTTTACCAAATTCGATTGATTAGACTCATAGGGAGTAATAGAACGTGTTTCCCTTCGGCCTGCACGATCTGGCCCTACCCTCAACCTGGGTTAATTAAAGATACCCTTCTTTCTCCATTAATGAAGATGAGATTAGATTTTATTATTATATCTCCATCGGAACGGTTGTTGCTCATTGATTGATGCCGATTTTTCATCACACTCCGCTGATCGGCACATTGAATTAGGCCTCACAAATTACATTGTTAGGGCGCGTCAAGAATAATTGGGAAGAGGAATTAATTTGGGGCGGTCTGCCTTTTTAATATCGGGAACGTTAGGGTTGCTTCGTTCATTAGGCAAGAGTTTTGGTTTTTGATGCCCCGGGATTACATCTTATTTTTTAATGGGGATTATAAAAAAAAGGTATTTATAAGCTATCGAGGCACTTCGATGGTTGTTGTACCTTTTGGGAGAAGATAAAATGCAAGCTGCTCGCCTAGAAAACTTTAAATTAATGAATTAATAATTATAATGATCCATAACTTTTTTTTTTTTTTTTTTGTAAATTTTCCTTTGAGTAATTATTTTGTTTTAACCCTTTATCTACCGACGGTACTTATAAGTCCCACTCACTTTAAAATTACATAGAATAACTATTTTTACGAATACTCTGACGATACTTAGCAGGAATATTCTTTTAAATCCACTCTTCCAAGATATATGACAGCAAGGGTTCTATGATGAGTATTTTAGCGGGGAAGGCGAATAGTTTTATAGCAGAAATTGCATTTTCAGCGCATTGCGAAGATTGTCATTTTTGTTCCGAAAAAATAATTAATGCCAAAATGTAAGTGTCTTATTTTTTTTTGTATGTAAATAAAGACCTTAGAAAGCTATTTGACTATTTGTTTTAACTGAACAGTGTTTAAAATTAATTTTTCAGTTGATTATCTTTAATTAATTAATTAGCTCTAACGGGTTAAAGTTCCCAAAGTTGACTATTTTTTTTTATGTATATCCCTTAATTTTTAATGTAGCGATTCAAAAAAATAATATTGCATGAAAAAAACTGCAGTAAATCATAATGCGGTAGATAAAGGGTTATGATTGATTACATTCGGAGCCTTGATTTTGAAAAGGTGTATTAATGAATAATTTTTTGATATTTAGTGTCAGTTGTATTAGAATATATATATAAAGAATATGTTATTACAGGAAAAAGTTATTAAATACAACTTTTTGGCAAAAAATGAAGGAAGAATGACACATTTTCAAAAAAATCTTACCTTTATGGAAAATGCTTCCATAATATTTAGCCTACATATAGCTAGAACATTTATACAGCGGCTGAACTAGGATTTTTGAAAATTTTACGTTGTTTTCAGAGTCTCGATCAAATGAAATAATAACCTGTGTCTTTTGTTAAAATTTTACTCTGATATAATAAAATCTGAATAAACAACTTCTAAATTATGCATTTTAAATGTTTTAGTTCAGTCTACATGTAGTATAGCCGAAATCGGCTCTTGCGCCAGAAAACTCCACAATCACTCACTCACTCACTCACTCAGTCTACATGTATAGAGGTCCTAGCTTATATATTAGCAAAATATTATTAGTATAGAAGCATTTTTCATCAAAGGAGAATGTTTTGAAAATAGGTAATTCTTTCTTCATTTGTTGACAAAAAATTGCATTTAGATATTTTTTTCTTGTAATAATATTCTTAAGACAATTTTATATGTACATTCTAATCCAACTGACACTGAATATCAGAAAAATTATCCGTTTAAATGCGTTTTCAAAATCCCGTCTTACGCTTAAAACTATTTGTAGATTAAATTATGAAAACTTACTGACATTTTTGCTTTAATGTAATTCCGGTGATAAAAATTCTTCTCAGAAATTATTTCTGTTAATAAATCAAAAGAAAGATAAAAGGTCTACCTCTTATTTATTATGCTGAACTCAAGGGGAAAAAAATTTAATTAGATTTTCAAAATGACCATATTATCAATATATCAAACTGTGAGGTGTTTTTTTAAAAGTAATAAAGAACGAAAAAGTTTCATTCCATGAGGTATAGAATTTCCGAAAACTGTACCGATAAATCAAATGGAAGTAAATAATTAGATATATTTATATAGATAAAATTTTAATTAGAAATTTGAAGAGATTTCAAAAAGTCAAACAATAACTTAATTCCGGATTCCTATATAAATAAATATTACAAATGGCATTGAATATATGACTTAATGCGATGCCAATTTCAATAATTTATTTTTCATTTTCCTTAAAATAATGTTTATCATCATGTTTTTTTAACAAAAAATTCAAGATTTCAAGAAATGTTATTCGTTATCTGAATCTTTTTATAATCCAGTGTTTTTTTACACTTGTTTTCGTGTGTTTTTTTTAATTGAATAAGTATAATTAGTTAGAACTCTGTAGATAAAGAATCACCGGCTTCAATTTCCTATCTTTCTAACGTACACTTTTCTTAAGATGGAGCAAAAATTACCCACAAAAAATAATTTACGTATACTGAACAGGGAGTTTTCTAACGAGTCTGTCAATGCAGTATTTTTCGCCTCTCTATTAATAATACGTTTCTGTTGGGTGATTGGTGCAGTTGCCCTCGAATTTCGAATAAATGCTTCGGAAAATACCGCAAACAAACAAGCAAAAGCAACCCAATGACTTGCGGCTGTATACAAATGTATGTTTATGATTAAAAAGCGAACCTTGATTTGTATATATTTTTTGTCCTCTCTCTGCCTCGGGGATAAATGTGATGGGACAAAGTAGGATTTTTGGTAGAAAATTGGAAAAACAAGCGTTACTAATTCGAAAGTAATTTGTGTTGACATCAGGTAGCAGACATCATTCTCTGTAAGATGTCTCTTCTTATAAATATATTCCCCTCTGTTACGGGGCTTGTTTTTATGAGCTTCCGACTTTTTATTTACTTCTGAGGTTAGAAGTCAAGGAAATAAAAATAATTACTTTAAATAGTATAATTTCTCCTTTAAAATTCATTTAGTTGCATGTTTCATTAATAAAATAATTATGGTACTAATAATTTTTAGGCGGGGGGGATAGGAGGGAGAAAGTTTCAGCCCTTTTTTTTTTCCCGAATATTTAGCTGCAAAACCCAAAAAAAAAAAAAAAAAAAAGAAAAAAAGAGTCATTTTTTTTATTTTAATACTTGAACGAGGAAAACATTTATTATGTGTTTTCTTTTAGATATTTAGAATTAATTTCGGAATTAATGGTAAAGTAAATGTTAATGGGCTAGTTTCTTTTTCATGACGGTCACAAGATAAATGTAATCACGTGATCTCCCTTGATTTCAAAGCTGCCATTAATCTTGTCCTTTTGGTTCTATTTGTAGAATTCAGATATAATTCCAAATCTGATAGTTTATTAAAGATATTCAAGTATTAACAGTACAGTAAGACCCCGCTTAACGCTGTTTCGCGTGGTTTAGCGCTCTTTTATTTCAACCCGGGAATTCCCCGAAATTGTAGGTTTCAAAATATGTACATAACATATCCGAAACAGTGTAGTTGTGTTTCTTGTTTCGTGCGGTGCTGTACGGACGCATTTTTATCATTTGAAACATTTGTTGACATTATTGTAAGTATAAATTTATATAATACTATAACGATTAATACAGTGACAAATATTATGATCTTTAGTTTTTATCATGGGTGATAATGAAAAACAATAAAAGAAAGCAACCAGAAAAAGCATTTCACTGGAAACTAAAATGCAAGTGATTAGAAAATTAGATTCTAGTGAACGTCCATCTCAAATTAGGGCTGCATTGAATTTGGCAACTTCAACAAGATGCCTTCTTGACAAAAAGGCAGAAAATTGGAAACACAGAACAGACTGAATGATCTGACTGAATTATAATTTTATTTGTTTTTATATGTATATATTCGTTTATATTGTTTTTATTTTTGTAAGAAATAAATGTTTGGTTTTATTTTTATTAAAAAAAACATAATTATTAAATTTAATACCTAACCAATTTTCTATCCATCTTCTCCTAACCCCATTATTTATATGTTAAGATAGCCTCGTTTAATGCTGTTTTGCATTACGCTCTACTTTGATGGAACGTATCCCCCGCGTTAAGCGGGGTCTTACTGTACAATTTTTTTTTCAAAATTAGAAAAAAGTTTCATATTATATGGATACTTTTAAATCAAGTGCATTTTCTCAATCTATGTGTGTTATTATTTTTGACTACTATGATTTTTTTTAAAGAAAGTTACAGTAAAAAGCAAAAGTTGGCAACAGCGAACGCCCGAACTGATAGGCTGGAAACACGTTTTTAAAGTTTTTGTGTTATGTCATAACATTAGTTTATGAGCTGATTGGTTGGAAATACGTGATTGTGGTTATATAATATGAATGTTATCACGTGACGTCACATGAATTTAGTTACACAATCTCATGATGAAAGTTACATAATCCCAAGTTCCTCAAAATAAGTTTTAGAACTCCTTTGAAAATAAAATAAAATGTTTAATACAACTCACGTAATTATAAAATTACTGAGCTGTGTCTTTACATTGAAAAGAGTTCTCCTTCTGGTTGTGATAATTCTACGATTAAATGCAAGGCAAGGGCTGAAATAATTTCAAAATTAAATCTTCAGATAACGTAAAACCAGAAACGTAAACGTCAGATAAGTTAAACATGGGTTAAAATGCCTTTTCACTTTAATATAGTAAACGCAAGAATAATTAAATGTAGATTATCTGCCTAATAGATTTATATATTTCGGTCAAGGTAGCTGATTAAATGTAAAGCACGAATAATAAAAGTAAGAGACGGTAAGGACAGATTAGAGATTAATTAAAATGACAACTTCATCTTCAATGGTGCATATTTCCAACAAATTTCACATTACGATTCACTACGTTTTGTTAATTCGTTTTTGGTCAGTTTTCTGTCATTTTACAT
>BMAV01023179.1:316196-328622 GCA_019973955.1 Trichonephila inaurata madagascariensis | reverse complement strand
ATTTTATGGTGGCCATAAATCTTGAACTTATTTTATTAGGTACCCAATTCGCCGAGAGCAATAGAATTCTAGGCATTTTATCCTAGAAGTGCAACCTTTAACCCCCATTGTCCAGTTCACTGGAAAGATCTTCGATATCCCCTTTCATCCTTAGTGGAGTTGTCTCGTATCCCCTTGTTCTTGAAGCAGTTTTGGTGCGTTTGTAGTGCTTATTAGTCGTTCTGGTATCTTCGTTTCTTGTAGCTCGAAAATGTCAAAACGTAAGTGCTTGAGCATCAAAGAAAAAAATTTAATTCTTCCCGAAGTGGATAAAGGCATCAAGAAATTTTCCTTGCACAGTTTTTCCTTCTTTTTTTTATGGGTAAGATATATAAAATAAGCATTAATTAAAATTTACAAAAAGGTGTGAATAATTTCTTTTTTTAATATATAGTGTTTATGAACTTAAAATTTGTTTTTATGGGGTTTATAAAGAAAAATGAGACGAGCCTCTATAAAACGAATTTTCCATATATCGAACTTTGTTTCGAGATTTAGCGCCTTCGTTATATAGAGGTCCAACTGTATATAAAATTATTGAATTCTACTATTTAACTAGGTATTCTATAGAATAACGGTGACTTAATCGTTCAAGTATGAAATAAGACACTCGAAAGTTCTTAGAACCGGTTCTATCTGCTTTGGGAAGAATTTTTCCGACTAAGCGGAATAAAACAATTGTACTCTAGGTATCAGTTCAGTATATGTCAGCGAGAATTAATTTCCATTGAAGAATTTCCAAATGTTGACACAACGCTTCGATCTGTTGCAACAGCTCCAAGTTGCGGTACTGGACAAGGATTCAAAAAGTGTTCGTGTAAAAAAAATGTGTTATACTAAACCGTGTGCTTGTTTAAAAAATAATAAGCAGTGCAATTCAAAGTTTCATCACAGCAATCCTTGCTCTAATAAATAATGAAAAGTAAAATAAAGGTATCTCGTAAAATTTAAATTAATATCCTCTTACATTTTTGTTTTAAAAAAGTTTTCACAATGTTTTTATGTAGCAACAGTTTTTCTTCCCATTCATGTATTTTTGTTGATAATATTTAAATATAATCTATTTTTGCAACATATTCTTTTTTTCCCTTTTCTGTTTAAATAATAGCAATATGAGCAATATAATAAATTATATCATCTCTGCTTTCCCTAAATATTTATCAACTATTCATCCGCAAAAGGGATAAAAAATATATTTTTCGAGAGATTTTAGCTATTTAGGATCAATTAATTTATAAAACATCTTTGAAATTGTTTATTTTTCACTTTAACGATCTATCCTTAGTTATTTCATGGAATACCTAGTTATTTCATAGAATTGTTCATCTATTATATACTTTAACAGACTTTTCTAGTTATTTTATGAAATACCTAGTTATTCTATAAAATAACTGAATNGATCAATTAATTTATAAAACATCTTTGAAATTGTTTATTTTTCACTTTAACGATCTATCCTTAGTTATTTCATGGAATACCTAGTTATTTCATAGAATAACTAGGTAAAGCATAGAATTGTTCATCTATTATATACTTTAACAGACTTTTCTAGTTATTTTATGAAATACCTAGTTATTCTATAAAATAACTGAATTATACACTTTAACGGTTTTTTGTATATATCAGGGTTATAGTGAGAATTTTTCCCCACACATGGATGGGTTAAAATTTCAAAATTATCTTCAAATTTTATTTTTTACTTTTAAGTTGAAACGATAGTTCTTGTGGAGCAGGAGCAGGTTTCGAACATTATTTTTCTGAAAAATAAAAACATGAAAAATGAAAATTTAAAAACAAAAATTGTTTTAATGAAGCGATTTTCAGTAGCAGAGTAATACTTATAAGTATATTACAACCTCATATCTTCCAAATGCTATGCCACAGATAATATATATAGCTTATTATAGCATAACCTGTTATGTAACAGATCGGGCGAAGTAAAGAAAATTTGAATCATACGTGCCTAACGCTCCTAATTTCGTGTTAATACTGAGGTAGACAGGTAAAAACGTGCACTTGATATCTCAAATAAGAAAATGTCCTTAAATATAAGAATTTTTTTAAAAAAAGATATATTATGTGAGGATGTGTGTGCTCATGTAATGTATAGCTTTTTGTTTTACTCGTCAAGGATAATGAGACTGATCCACTTTTTTCAGCACTGTTTTCAAATTATTTTGTATCTATAGAAAAATATTTTTCAAACTATGCTAAATTTTTTTTTTGCATTTTCCATACAAATGGTAAAATTATCGAGTTAAATTTTTAACAACACATTTGTTAAGTATGTTTTCGTGATATGAAAAGTGGTTGAGTCAGGTTAAGAAGTAAAGTATAGAGGAAAGAAAACTTTTTGGAGAAAACGGATAAATAATTTTCCCTGCAGTGAAAAACAATGTTCTTTCCATAAAGAGTGAAGTTGTTTCAAGAATAATTTTTTTCTTATCTAATAAAATTTTTTAAAGCTATATTGTATCAAATGTAACTCGGCAGAAACTCAAATAAAAAAAAATTGTACTTACTCATCAATTGATTAGAAATTATATATAAAATTAAACTACTTTATAACTACTAGTTTAATATTTTAAGACATCGCTTTAAATCACTTGTAAGTTTTGGGCGACATCGAACAATTTGTTGACAGTTTGATGCTAAAAAAGACAATGCAAAGAAAATATCAGATTATTTTCCCAAAACTCAATAAATGTTTTGTTTTTCAAAAAACTTGAAAATTTTGTTACAAATTTCATTACGTTCTTGTGAATGTTTTTGTCTCTTTGATTTTTATTAAATGCATACATAAATACACATGTTTGCAAACAAAATGTACTCTAATAAACTTAATTTTGTTGAATAAATGTTTCTTTTTCTTTTTTTTTAAATATCCTTTAACACGAAAAAATGCTATAGTCCCCTCAGTTTCGTGTTAAAAAAAAAATGATTTTCAGTATAATATACGAATTTTACGAAGACAATTGAAAACTATAACAATTCTAGTGCAATGCACAAGAATACTTTTTGTTTTATTTGTTTCTGAGCAATTAAGAACTAAAACATATTTATTCTTCAATTCCTACTATTAGCTCACAATCTCTCTATATATATTTATTTATCTTGGTGGAATTTTCAATCGTTAATAAAATACATTTTAAAGCGCTCCATTGAACTGAAATTTTATATACACAATTATTTTGGATGACAATACAATAATTTATTTATAATTAATAAAAATTTTAATTGATTAAAACTTATTATTTAAAGAGTTGCAAATATAGCTACGTTGGCATTCTTTTGGCGACCCTTTTGGCGACTTGTGTCAAAACTTGAAAAGGTTTTTTTCTCACGTTTTAAAGCATTCAGTTGAACTGAAATTTTATAGACACGATTGTTTTGGATGACAGTACGATACTTTATTGATAATTAATAAAAATTAATTACCACTTAATGTTGTGATTCTGTCATATGTATATACATATTTATAATAATTGTAACTATTTAATAAAAAGTAGCTAAAATAAATTTTTTTTTTTGTAGATCTAAGTGGGAATCGACTTAAATTTTTTTTATATTACTTGTATTCTTGCAGGGCATTGTAGAAAAAAAACTGTAGGTTAAAACAGACGATCACGAGAAAATTACTTATTGTCAAATAATATGGTATATTTCTTGTGTTTGTATTTAGGCATTAAAATCCTCCGGTATTGTCCTCAAGTTTGCGCAATGAATTATAAATCCTTTCCTTCATTAAAAGGCAAAGCTTGTGAATAACATATCCTAAGTATGGAAATTTTGTACCCGTTACTTGCATGTGTAAGAATATAGGATATTTAAAATTTTATTTGCGTCAACTGAGAGTAATTAACTTTCTGAGGAAATTCACAAATAAATAGCCCTCATGTAGTTTTATAGTGTGTCGTTAATAAACACACACTCATTAGAATTAAAAGATAAGTTTAGAAACAATCTTTTTAATTCATCAGAATATTTTCCCATTTAAACAAAAATCGCTTTAATATAAACATTTCATCTCATCTTTGATGTACGAAAAGAAATTAAGTGAAACTTTATCATAGCATTAAATAGTTAGATTTGAAAGTCATTCAGTTTTCTTTTTAAAAAAGCTGAAAAGAAATTTTAATGGATTTCATCATTAGATTTCGCAGTGATATATGCAACACAATTCGAGGATTTGAAGTCCTTCTATTTGCTGGTAAGTGTTAATTGTGTGCTTTATTTTATCAATGATGTTTTTGTAATTTAAGATCAAATAACTCAATGATATTTTTAACTGTTAAAAACGCTGAAAATATATCCATATTTATGATGGAAATTCTTTTGATTTTTGTTGTAAATTGTTCTTTGGAGCAGTTCTAAATTTTTGACGTACGGAAAAAAAAGGAATAGAAAATAAATAATTATCAAAATCATAAACAAACAAACAAACAAAAAAATGAAAAAAATCACCTTAGTTATAAACTGATTACTTTAGAACCTTTTTGATAGCCTTTCATTTTTAATTAAATGAATTTGTGGTTTTAATCTAAAACACATAGAAATAGAACGAAATGAACTAATTTGTCATAGAATTTACTAATTGACTTCAATAATTTACAGAAATCTGTATTCTATATTTATATCCAAAATTTGAAATGATTTTGATAAAATAATTTTAAAATATTGTTGCTAACCTGCCATTTTATATTTTGAATCGGTTATTCCAGTTTTTTTAAAAAAAATTATGGGGAAGTTTTAAACAATCGAATATTTAATTTTAAAGACGTTCTATTAAAATAATTCATTAAGAAATATTTCTAAAAGTTGAAAAAGAAATTAATTTTAATTTATGGAGAAACCTTTTTTTCTTCTTCTAAATTTATGAAAATATATGAATATTTGATCTGTGTAAAAATTAGTATTGACTTAACAATGCCATATTTATTTAAATTTGTAAATATTTTAACTATAAAATACGCTTTTCACTTCGGGATAGGTTTAGATTAATTTATAGTGTACAACAGTCAGTGACACACACAGGAACTTTTCAAGGGGTTAGGGAGGGTCCAGGGTCGAAAGTCCACCATTCTCGTATCATGCTCCAATACGACGCCCAACATATTCCTTTGATTCTGTCAATTTTCATGAACAAAAAACAGTAAAAAATTAATTATTGAATAAATAAGTAGCATTAATTAATAAAATTAATTATTAATAAAAAATACTTAATTGAATTTTCCGTACTATATACATAGGATTATAATCAATGGGGAAAAAATCGAGGGCGGGGAAGGGGGTGGTCTGGACATGGGGAAGAGTGGGGATGATTATTAATGACATTCAACATAGTCAAGTTTCTTAAGAAAAAATATAAGTTTTTTTCTGAATCTATGAACGATGCAGATAATGTATCAATCAAACTGAAATAAAAGAAAATTACTCTATTTCTTATATATGTGTACAAAATAACCTTTTAAAATGTCAAAAATTGTTCTTTAGAATATATACCACTGTTATTTTATAATTCAACAATGAACTGACGTATCACTAAAGACGAGCATGTTCTTTAAAGAAGCATAAGTATTATTCTTTTCTTTTCTTTTAAATGGATACAAAGCAAGCTCACCATTATTATGGAATTCATGATCACTTAATTATATTTTGCGTTTCAACATACAACTTTCCTATCCTGCTATTATCTATTTATCTTGGTATCATAAGAACATAATGACTGTCATTTGGTGTAAAGGGTATTGTTCAGAATTGGACATTTTTCCGTGGGCATGGGAATTCTGCATCAGTCTAAATGATTATTGCAGATATTATTACCTTTGGGGGGAAAAAAAGCAGAAAGAAAAAAAATATGTAATTGTAGAAATAAAATTATGAAGGTGTATTTAATGGTTCTTGTAAAATTTTGTTTTATTATGAATGAGAAAGGAAAATAAATGTATAAAATAAAAAGAGTGAATTTTTTTTATGTGTCTTGTAAGGAAAAAAGGATGTAAACAAATGTTAAAACAAAGTAACGAAGATGGGAAATTTCATTTTTGAGATTAAAATTTATATGCTAATGATTTTTTTTAAATACAAAGTAATAATTCATAAGAATTAACACTTGAAAATCTAACAGGAAATCAAATTTTAATTTAAATAAATAGTTGTGATAAAAACTAAACATTAATCTTATTTTATCATTATTTTTAAAATAATGATTTTCTGGATGTATTATTACATAGTAGGAGGGAATCGAAAAATTATTTTAGAATTTCAAAACCTGTATATGCGGAAAAGATGTTATAGGTGATATATAGGTGAAGGGAAAAATTAAATAAAAAAATAATTTTCCTGTTATGTACTGCCACAAGTTTAGGTATTTGAACTTTTTTTTTTTATCGTTAAAGATCAAAGTAATTTTTTTAAAAGTGAAACAGGTATTTTATTATTTTTTAAAATTTATTGCGACGAGAGGGGACACACTAAATATTTACAAGAAACAAAATGTCAAGTCCGGTAATTAAGTCCGGCTGGTGGCTTAGAGGTAACGTACCCTCTTCGTAAGTCTAAGGTTGCGGGTTCGACATCGGCTAGAGTCGATAGCTAGATAGATTATCTATCTAGTCGTTAGATAAAAAATCGTAGCCAAGCATGTCATGTGATTATGTGATATATAAAAGATCCCTTGAGTATCAAATTGGCTCTGATACTCTCGGAAAAATTAAATCATCGCAATCTTTAGTATTCGACGAGAGCTTGAATTAAAATTCCTCCGAGCGTCCAAATTTGGTAACGAGGCCACCACTAGATGGCGCCTCCAGGAAATGGCTCTCACATTTGAGGACTTGTCGTTTCTATAAAGACCAAGATGTGCTAAATTGCAGCCCCATTGGAAAAAAATACATTTAACATTTTGGATCAGTTGAAATTGTTGCGCACTATAAAGTGAAAAAATAAAAAAAGATTCGATGGGGGGCGAGGAGGGGGGCAAGGAGAGAGAACTGGGTTATGAAGAGTTGTAATGTATATTGTATTGCTCACTACTCATTGACCAATAGTAATTTTTTTACTGTACGAAAAATTATTATTTTGAGTCTAAAATCATCTGTCCGAAATTAAGTCTTTTTCCATAGTTTTTCGTTGTTGTTTTTTTGAAAATTTATCTCCTTTTTATAATATTAAATTATGAAATTATATATATTATTTTTTAAATTTTTTTCTCCCTATACTCTCTATACCATAGAACATTTTTTCCGCATAGGTAGGCTTCAATTAATGATATTTTTTTTCTCTATATAATCGCGATTCCTCTTATTATACAGAATACGAAGACCATGAAAATCTTTTGTCACTTTCTATATTTTATCGACATATGATTTGATCTCAGACTGTAATATTTTGCCTTATGGTCTTTTATGGCTCTTCGTTGTTCTTTGAAATGCATAAATTTATTGCTCATTAAAAAAAAATGGTATTTAAGTGTGTCTATTATAAATTGTTAGCCCAAAAACTATATGTTGAGACTTTATAATTTATTTAAATTTTAACTCAAACAAGCATAAAAAATATAGAGAAACACTAAGAAAGGAAATTAAATTTAGGACATTTTTTGTGAGTAATTTCGTTAAGCAATAACTTCGGAACACATACCTTGAACATTCTTTTGCTTATATATCAATACCTTACTGTTAGTTCTTCGGAGTTTAAATCTTTTAATAGTTCTTATTATAAATTACTTTACAATGACTGGAATTAAAAAGAAAATTATTCAGTTTTCGTAAGTTTTCTGATATTTTAATTTCCTTTTATTTAGATTACGTTTTCACGTTTATAATTTGAATGTGTTCCTAAATTAATTAAAGCGTTGATTTTTAATTTTAAGAGTTTTATACATCTATAATGTTTAAGTTATTTCAATCCAATTCTTGGCGATTATAAACGTAAGAGAGAGAGAGAAGAGGCAGACAATTATAACGATAGCGACATTTTTTTGAATTGGTGTTGTCATTTGATTTTTTCGAAAGTTGTCGTTGGTATAATACGTAAGTTATTTATAATATTTTTAACAAGTGCTGCTTTTATAGTTATATATATAGTGAAATAAAACAATAAGATAGA
Organism: Trichonephila inaurata madagascariensis; assembly: GCA_019973955.1. Taxonomy (NCBI): domain Eukaryota; kingdom Metazoa; phylum Arthropoda; class Arachnida; order Araneae; family Nephilidae; genus Trichonephila; species Trichonephila inaurata. The sequence goes on along the minus strand of BMAV01023179.1, from coordinate 320,474 downwards.
GAAATTGTACTTCTCACAAGTCTAAAAAAGAAAGAAATTGGATTTTAAAAAGTGTGTCAAGAAAAAAATGATACACAAAAGAATAACGTACTACCATTGAATAAAAACAGACAGAGCAAGAAACAAATGTGTAGAGCTATTAAAATTGAAGATACCAAAAGAGTCTTTGGACTAAAATGAAGACCTATTATGATTTCTAAAGCTGTCACTGAAATAGGCCAGTGATTTAGGGTTAAGCAGTACTTTATGGATCCACCTTCCCCGAACAGCAAAAATTTTTGACATAATAGAGAAAACAGAACCATGTTGAAAAGTTAGGCCTATATCTATCACACATGGATGGAACACAAGACAGTATATATATATATATCACAAATTACAGATTCGTGATTTTATACAAAGTAAATAAAAAAATGCGTAAAATACCTGCAGGTAAAAAAACGTTTAATGAAACTTTTTTTTAAAAATCTAGATTAAGGTTTTTCTTTCAGAGTCTTCAGATTAAATAAACCCGCGCAACATTTTTACGAGTTACAAAATCTCAGCGATTTGATCTACAGCTTATAAAAACTCGGAAAAAAGCACTTAAAAATATTATATCAACTAATTCGATTTCATGTTCACAACCTCTTGCGTAAGTGCAGAGCAATTGTAGAATTATAACGACGATGAGTGCAAAGAATATATTTCACTTAGACATCGTAAAAATTACTGGTTGTAAGACAAACTTAGACTTTTATGTTCTTATTTCTTTAATAGTTCCGTTGCAGGGATAATATAATTAGCAGATAGCTTGTTCTATCCTGGTTGTTGATTCTAATGATTTCGGTAATAAAAATATATACTTCAGAATGGATAGAGCAGTAACAGTTCAGTACTCTATATGACTACAAAATAAAATGATGACCATTTGTTATACATCTTCTTTTATTTGAGGTATTTTGTTTTCATATATTAAATTGATGCGACTCTAATGCTTGATGTTTTAATTGTTAAAATATAAATCTTGATTAGTGTTATTTCGAATAAAAATCAGGCATGCAATAAAACTTGTGATTAGTTATGTTCATTGATATGTTTTCCCAAAGGGTTAAATTACATTCCTAATTAAAAATGGTCCAGTAATCTGAATGCAATTAGTGCGTTTTATAGTTCACTGTAAATCTTTTTTTGAATAGATTGAAAGGATTTTATTAGTGTAGGGAAATAAGATAATTGTCTTTGGATGTTATAATTACTTTCTCCTTTTATTGAATGGATTATCCAGTATTTTCTATAATTTAATTAAACCCAAATTTTTTTAAAAGAATATAAGTAGGTTAGTTGTCATTATTATCGAATGCATTGTACTCTAATTAAAACTAAACACTGCCGATCTGAAACTTTGTAATCGTTTTTTTTCAAAGTGATATAAAACAGAGACACTTCGTTGTTACACCCATCTCACAAACAATTAAAATTTATTCTGTTCCATAGCTTTATTGCATCAAATCCAAAAACGTATGCATCTGAAAATCTATTGGAACATTTGATTCGAAAAGAATTTAATAGAGATATAAATACACATAAAAAAATCACATACATGCGTGAAAAAAAAAAAAGAAAAAAAGAAAAGGGACAATTATAAGATATTTTTATTATAAAAAAGGGCAGTTAATATTTTTTTGCTGGCTGAAAAGTTTTCTTAAACATAACGAAGTTATCTGGAATTTTAATCTAAACTATCACAGGTAATTTTTATGTGAAATGAAATAAAAATTTATTTTAAAGAGATACGGAACGATTCAGTTCACAGAAATTGGTCAAGAAATCAAATCAATTTTTAACACTCTTATTTAAGCTTCACTTGTATGTAACGGAATCTCGAACTCAATTTTTACCCACTTTAAAAGATCAGATTAATTCGAAATTTTGCTCACTTGTCCAGGACCGATGGCAATACAATAACTTAATTATTTTGTTCTATTGTCCTGATCAGGATCATCAGAACTAACGATTTCCCATTTTCAGATCCCCTCCCACATCTGGCGACTAATTCTAGATTCCATTTCCAGATTTTGCGACTAAGAGATTAAGTTACAACTATAAAAGTGTGTTTTTTTTAGTTTTTTTTAAACTTCAATTTATGTTAGCTTAAATTGTTTTATATATAAATATTCTTTACATTGTAACAAAATTTTAAAAAAGAGCTCGAAGTTCTTTTAGGGTTTTTTAAATTCACATCCCAATGGCAAATAAAAACTGATTTATTTTAGAAAGAAAAAAAAATAATTAGATTATTTTCGTTTATAAAATACAGAAGCTTTTTTTTTTTTACTATTGTGCCAAAGTCTTTGATATTTTGTTAAATTATTGATATTAATACATGTAACAAAAGTTAATATGTATTTTTGAAAAAAAATTAATGTTTATTTTTTAAGAAATAGTTTATATTAGAATTTATACATTTTTATAAATTTTCAATAAGCATCCATAAAAGAGGTATTTTAAAACCATCAAACACGTTATCATAAAGCCCTATGCCAAATTTTGTTATACATAGTTCTACGTAAATCAAATTTCATGTTGGTTCATCAATTTTTGAAAGAGAGAGAAAGCACACACACACAACACATTTTAAAATCATTAATTTTTAAGTCTTTCTTTAAGGTATCCGACTACGTTCGGAACCGTGATTTTGAAAAAGCGTGTAAATGGATAACATTTATGTTATTTAGTGTCACTTAGATTAGAAAATGTACATAAAATGGTTTTAAGAATAGTATTACAATAAAAAATTATTTAAGTACAATATTTTGACAAAAAATAAACATAGAATGACCCATTTTCAAAATATTCTCCTTTTGGGAAAAATGCTTCTATTATGATTATTTTTTCCTGTATATAGCTCAGACCTCTGTACAGAGGCTCAACTAGAATTTTTGAAATTTATAACTTAGAAGTGGGTTTATCCATACTTCATTACAACAGAGGGGAGAAGTTTTAAGAAGAAAACGCTAATAATTATTTCAATTGGTGGTAACTCTGAAAATAATGTGAATTTTTCAAAAGTCATACGTAATTTTTCAAAGTCATAAGGTTCCGAACGTAGTCGGATACCTTAAAAATTCAAATGGTTAGTTTTTGTGGTATTTTGAGCAAAAAAAAAAAAAAAACTATTCAGCATAATACATATACATAGCGGACAACAAAAAAATTTATTTGAAAAACATTAAATTAAAGATTTTTTTTTATAAATCGTACGATATGTCCCCTTACATTTTTGTAAAACATATATTTAATGAAGAGAGGGTAAAGAGTATTTTTATTTATGGCTTACAAATTTTCATATTATGAAGTGTAAATAGTGCGTAAGAACTTAATGATGTTGTATTTATTAAATAATTATTTCTCTGTGGCCGCGGCAGCCTCGTGGTCAAAGTAACGGACTAGTGTTCGTCATGTCATGAGTTCGAGCCTAGTACCCCTGTAGACCCACCTTGTAGCAGGAGATGCTTGTTAAATTTGTCGAAGCTCAAATTAGGAGAGGTTGTGCCAGCTCAGGTGTTGTCTTCGTCACTTACACATGGTTCGAAATTACGAGATACGTCGCCAAAAGCCTTCGAGTGGCTAAATAGCGTGATGTTAATATTCACTCACTCACCCGCGAGATTAATATTTTTAGATGTATTGATTTAGTGCAAATAAATTAATTAAAAATTACTTGAGAAGCTTAATTCATGTTTTTGTATACTTTTATATTCACCATAAAAGATAAAAGAAAAAAAAAACATTGAACTAACTTTTTGTTTTGTGTCTCTATTATATTTCTTTCTGTCAATCTCTCGCAAAGATTTTTTTTAAAATTGTTACAAAACATTGTAACATTTGTAAACTTTAGAAATAAGACGCACAAGAGATGTTAGATTGAAAAAAAAAATCTAAAACTTATTCAAGCATGATATTAAAAAAAAAAAAAAAAGGATGAGGGAAAAATCTTTTTTGCTACTTTTTAAACCAAACATTCATCTTTAACAAAGGAAGATGTCTCTGACTGCATTTGTGTCTAAATTGAATTATCGGGAATTTTAGTAAAAAAAAAAAAAAGCTCGTTTGAAGTTTTAATTAAAACATAAATTATCACATTATTTTTTTTCCAAGTAAAGAAATTTTTTTTTTCATTCTCATTTGGTCTAATAAACATTAATCTATTTTTGTATATACTACATACTATGCAGATGGTGGGAACAATTTGTTGCTTTTTAAAAATCATATACAAATAATTAATTTCACATATAT
>BMAV01023179.1:261966-311196 GCA_019973955.1 Trichonephila inaurata madagascariensis | reverse complement strand
TAGATATTTAGTTAAAACTTTATAAATATAAAACTGGACAAGATATATTCAGGTTTTATATATAAACCTTAAATATGTTTTTGAGAACAGTTATAAACTACGAAAACAATAATTTTTATTTTTTTATTAACTTAGTCGGTGATGACGTATGTAGGTAATAAATATGACTGCAAACGCAACTTGAATTCAAAGAATTATGTGAATATCATGTTAAAAGACTATGCATTAATTATTTTGATGTTAGCACAGCGTTTCTCAAACTGTGGGGCCATTGGCTCATACAAGGGGGGGGGGGCCCTTGGGGTCCGGACACCCCCCCATAGCCCTTGATTTTTTTTTCGATTGCTTATAATATTACGTAAAATTTAATTCTGTATTTGTTATTAATAATTAATTGTATTAATTAATGCTAATTATTTATTTAATAATTAATTTTGCATTGTTTTTGTTCCCGAAAATCGACAAAATCAAAACAATATGTTGGGCGGTGTATTGCAGTATGATACTAAAATGGTGGACTTTCGCCCCTGAACCCCCCCCCCCCCTTGAAAAGTTTTTGTGTGCGCTACTGTGTAGGGCGCACCCCTCTTAGGGGGGCACGAGCATATCAAAAAGAAGATAAAATATTATTTTTAAAAAAATATTTTAATTTACTAAAAGGAAGCAAAATAAAATACATTCTGGCATAGTAAAAAATAAAACACACATTTACAATGGTATAATATACTCATAAATATATCAGTACTTCGTAAATACTCAGATCGGTACTGCTCAATGTATTTAATAATTAATTTCTCAATACTGAGCTAAAAACAAGTTTAATAATTACTAGTAACTTCCATGGGCTTGTGATATACAAAATGTAATACTTATCTTGATATTTTTTACAGTCGTACTGTATCTTTAGTGTCAAAGTCAGTAGCGCGCACAGAAATTTTTCTGGAAGGGGGGGGGGGGCCAGGGGCGAAAATCAACCCTACTCCAATACGCCACCCGACAAATTCTTTTGATTTTGACGATTTCGTTAACAAAAAACAGTAAAATATTAATTATTGAATAAATAACTAGCATTAATTAATAAAATTAATTATTAATAACAAATACTTAGTTACATTATGCCTACTATATACATAGGATTATAATCAATCGAAAACAAATCAAGGACTTTGGGGGGTGTTCCGGACCCGAGGACCCTCCCCTTTGTGTGCGCCACTGGTCAAAGCTCATTATTCAATTCAATACAATGGAGATGACAAAAATTATGATTAAAAATTGGATCACAAATGTTGAAAGTTTGAGGAGCAATGTGTTAGCATTTTAAAAATTTCTTTGAGTTATGTAATATCTTTCAGTTCTTCATCGTTTCGTAATGAATTGTTAGAACACCCGTAATAATATTTCTTTCGAATTCCTATAAATTTCTTTTCAAAATCTCTTACATTGACCCCGAGCGATCGAATCCGATACCATTCTAAGTGGAAGTGCAAATCCGTACCAAATTATTTTCTGAGGTAATCCCACCGAAAACGAATTATCACGTTACTGTTACCGAAAGCAGGTGACATTTCTTTTGAACATTCCACGCATGCGTGACATGAAGTCCTCATTTGAGGAACGTTAATAACGACTCATTAACAAGGAAAGCTTCGAAGATGAGGGAAGGTTAGAAAGAGCTGAGGAGGGGGGAAAAAAGAAACTGTTTTAGGAAGGCAGCCAGCAAAGCGGGCCGGGGGGGGGGCGATAGTTATAGAACAGGTTTGTGATCACACCGCTGTCGTAAAATACCCTAATTTAATGTTGCGACGGTGGGTAATTGTTATCTGGCAACAAGTGGGCGATTCTCGTGAGCAGGGCTCAATGTGACAGGTTGGACGATTTCGGCGGGTATGTGAATCAACCCCTGGGGGAAGAATCTCGATCTGAGTCTATCTGTTCCTTTTTTTTTTATTGATATCATTCCCCATTTACAATTTCGAGATACCTTCGTTTTGTGGGAATCGTTATACTATAAATAATCTGAAGGTCATTATATAATCTGCTTAATGCGTGTTGCCACACCAGAACTGTGCATCTTGTTTTTGTCAGCCGATTTTGTTTTTTTACCCATATTTGGTATTTATTGTTTTGTATAAAATTAATAATTTGAAAAATTTACTACCCATAATGTTATTTTTTAAATCAGTAATTTAAAAAAAAGGATAAACATATTTCAAAGTGCATTCTTGTGCTTTTTTCCAGTTCAAACTTGAAATTCCGTATCTTCTACAGTAATTCAAGAAAAAAATTAAGGTAATTTTTTTTAAAAAAAGAAGCCAAACACGAAAATATTATTTAACAAATGATAAGCTTTTCCCTATCTTTCCTTAAAAGTTGTTTTTTCGAAGTTTCTTTATGTTTTTCTTTTAAGTAATTGTTCCCCGAGTAAAGTTTAACCCTTACAGGACCTCTAAGGTTGCTAAGAGTAAATAATAGTATATAACTGTTTATTTTTATTTGTTTAGACGTAAAGTGAATAAAAATCATAACAAAAAGTAGTTTTTTTTTTAAAAAAATTTGTAGGAAATATTTTTTCTGATGGGTTATTAATGTATCATTATCAGGCATTTATTTTTATTCGTCCAAATATGCTATAATATATAAAAATATACCAGATTTATACATTTATATACATATATATATGAAGGAATGCTTCGAAAAATACTTGATGAAATGCTTCGCCGAAGAAGATTTGCATTTTGTTAGCTAAGATGTTTATGGTATAGTCATGCCAAAATGAATGAGAAAGTTTGAGGCTTGACGTATCTTCCATTTTACTACTTTATGTAGAACATATTTACAAACGCAGAACATATAACACGCACACAAAACTACTGTATATAAGACACATATGAACTGTTTGCATGGTGTTCACCAAGCAGTTGGTATCCAACTACGTTCGATACAAACGAATACATTTTTTAATATTTAGTGTCACTTAGATTAGATTACGCGTATATAATTGTTTTCAGAATATTATTACAATGAAAAATTATTTAAATGCAATATTTTGGCAAAAAATGAACTTAGAACCTATTTTCAAAACCTTCTCCTTTTATGAAAAATGCTTCTGTAATAATAATATTTTGCTTATATATAGCTCAAACTGCTCCAGAGAGCCAGAATTAGGATTTTTGAACTACTTAACTCAGAAATGAATTTATCTATATTTTAGTACATCAGAGTGAAGAAATTTTAACAACAACAAAAAAAAAAAAAAAAAAAACCCGGCAATTATTTCAATTGGTAATAACTCTGAAAGTAATGTGAATCTTTCAAAGATCTTAGTTCAAGCTTTTTGGTGCAGTCTTAGCTATATATTAACAAAATATTATTAGCATAGAAGCATTTTTCATCAAAGGAGAATGTTTGGAAAATAGGTAATTCTAAGTTCATTTGTTGCCAAAATATTGCATTTAAATAATTTTTTATTGTAATAATATTCTTAAGACAATTTTATGCGTGCATTCTAATCTAAGTGACACTAAATATTAAAAAAAATATTTGTTTGTACTCTTTTTGCAAAATCGTAGCTTCGAATGTAGTCGGATACCTTAAATCTACCAGAAAATTCTAGTCTTTACATAAAATGATGTCAACTGGATATATATAACTCCTAATTTAACTATCTCATTAAATCCTGAAAGGATCAAGACCATTATAGATTAAAAAGCCTTAAGAAAAGATTAACGTGAATTATCACACCTGCACGCACACATAAATATTCAAAATTTACTTATTATGTCGCTCTGATTATTGAAGCAATAGAAAGCATCAATGTATAGCGTGTATAGTGAATTTCTTAAATAAGATTTGTATGTGTATGTGTGTCATTTTTATTACTATTGCATTCTGAAGCAGCACGAGGGCTATTGGCGACGGATTTTTTAAGTGATTTTTTTTTTAGGATTCTATCTTAAGGTATCTGATTACGTTCGGAACCGTGATTTTGCAAAAGTGTATAAATGGATAATATTTATGATATTTAGTGTCACTTAGATTAGGAAACGTATATAAAATTGTTTTAAGAATATTATAAGAATAAAAAATTATTTAAGTACATTTTTTTGACAAAAAATGAACACAGAATGACCAATTTTCGGAACATTCTCTTTTAATGAAAAATGATTCTATTATAATAATATTTTGCCTGTATATAGCTCAGACCTCTGTACAGAGGCTGAACTAGAATTTTTGATATATATAACTTAAAAGTGGATTTATCCATATTTTACTACAACAGAGGGGAGAAATTTTAAGGAAAAAACGCCGATAATTATTTCAATTGGAGGTAACTCTAAAAATAATGTGATTTTTTCAAGAATTCTAGTTCAGAATCTCTGGAGAAGTCTTTACTTTATATAAGCACACACAAAACATTATTATTATAGAAGCATTTTTTATAAAAGGAGAACGTTTTGAAAAAAGGTTATTCTAAGTTAATTTTTTGCCAAAATATTGTATTTAAATAAATTTTTTTTCATAATGTCTTTAAATCTGGTTTATACATGTATTCTAATATAAGAGACACTAAATATCATGAAAATTATTCATTTATGTGTTTTTTTTAAAATCATGGTTCCGAACGTTGTCGGATAACTTACGTACATTTTTACCATTATTCCTGATTTAACTGCCCATTCTGAGAATAATCTTCTTTTAAAAGTATGTATTATTCAAAATCTGAACAAATAATGAAGTTTCATGGATGTATAATAGAAAAAACAAACAAATTATTCCCCTTGATTAGCAATGCTGGAAATATTTTTGAGCATATATTTTATCTGTTAGCTCAAAAATAATAAGAGTTAGTTCGCGATTTCGGAATTCATTAGAATAAAATTATATTTAAAACAACGCTTTTTGCTGTTTATGCTTACCAATGGTCGCGAAGTGGCATTGACCAGAAGCTTGAAGGTTTATCAAACAATAAAATGCTCCTATTGATTAATAAGATTAGCTTTTTAAGAAAGAAAAAAATTCCTTTTTGGTTAGCCGTTTGTTATCAATTATTCCTTTCATCTATTTGAAAATCCATGCATAAGATTCAATCCACAAATCGATTTGTAATGAATGATTATAGGATATTTTAAATGGGGAAAAAAAGACATTGACAAAATGTTTATTTATAAATCGATTTGTCAACAAAGATCGAATTGATGGGGATTATCAAGCATTCATTTCCAAATGGAATTTAAAAGTTCGATATGACCTTTTTCTCACCTTAGCGTTTCCTGTTCTTAATTTCTATTTGTATTCTCCCATCTCGATGTTTAATTATAATAAGTAAAATAAATTTTAAGCGATTATGGTATTATTGTAAGCTTCAAAAAGAATCACTAAGCTTCAAGAAGAATGTTTGAAATTAAAGTAAGAATAATTATAACAATGAAAAATGGATTATATTAATTTATTATTTTTTAATCAATTACTAAGGAATCATTCGTGTAAGATTTTACAACTGGTAATAATAACATGATAAAATAAACTTAAAAAATGTTAGGTACTTAAATGCTTCGTTCTTGTAAGTGATAATAATGAATTATTCACTAGCTATTGTTTACGTAATTTAAATCAAACGAAAAGGAAACGAGAAACAGAACTAATCTATTCAAATATAAAAAAGCATTTAGATAACTGATATTTTCTTTTTTTATATTTTGTATCAACTAATTTCGCACATATGTTTTTCTAATCCGGTAAGTCCTTAACCTTTTATGTTATCATCTCTGTGTTTTTAAACTTTAAAAATGTGTTATTTGATGTAAATTAAATAATAACACAATAATTCAAATAGTTAAATTTAAGCATTAAAAGAAACTCAAATCTAAAAATTTTTTTTAAAAAAATCAATTATTAGTCAAAGGAAATAATTTTTTTCATACAAATGTTAATACCAAGGATTTTAAAAATATAAATAACTGCTATAAAAACGCAATCATATGAAACTTTTCGCAAGATTGAACTTGTCAAAATATATTTGACATTATGGTATACATCGTTTTACATAACAATATAGCAGACTAAAGTGATTGACAAAAAAAAAAAAAAATCTATTATAAAGTAACGAAATATAGTTAAAAAAATAAACACATGCAACGATATTTGTAGAGTTATTTTTTAAGACTGACAAGAGAATGAAATACAGAAGAGGGATATAACATTGATATTTCTCCGGTTCCGGCATTGTAATTGCTTATCCATGCTTCTTTTTAAATATCAGTCAGTGTTTTCTACAAAAAGAATCACCTAAACTATACTTAAAATTGTTCTTTTATCATAATTTATTTTTTTCTTCTCCAGAATTTGATAGAATGAAGGCAGCCTTAACTTTTTTTGAAGGAGGGGAAAGCAAACCTTGACATAGAAAACCCCACGCGTGTGGTCTTGAGCATAAAAACGAACAGCGCGTCGGCAAGGAGGCTCGAAATCGCACGTAGCCAATCAAAGTCGGACGCTTATAATCATTACTTTCGACTCTACCGACACATTGTTAAAATATAGCCCTGCAAAGCAAATATTAAATAATATGTAGCGAGGAATAATTCATTTCTAGACACTTTCTATCTTTCCACCGCAGTGTTCTTTTACAATTGACTGACTCGTGAGAAAGCCTGCCTCCTAGAATTGATATCGGGGCTTTTTAAAAGCCACGGGTGCCCAAATGCTCAGTTCGGGCCACAGTTTCGATTAGAGCCCGATGATTGTAATTTGCAGAAAGTGAGAAGCGAGGAGGCTGGAAGAAACACACGTGCATGGTTCTCTAAACTTTTTTTTCTTTCTTTTTCTTTCCCGGTTGCCTTTAACTTTTAGTTTGCGGGGAAAGTGTTTTCGTTTTCGATAGATGTGCCCTTTGAATTTGGTTTGATGTAATAGTTATAAAACTCTCTCCCGAGTGACTATGTTTCTTTTTGTAGTTTGGATCATAATAATAGAGGGTGATGCAATGAAATAAATGTAGGTATGAAAAGAGGCGAATTTTGTGTAGAAGGTAATTTTTATTGAGTTTTATAATGGAAATATTAATAGAGTTAACAAAGAAGCCCCTTTGAGAAATATCTTCGCAACAAACTAAAAGTCCTTGAATATCAATTGATAGTTGATCATTTGTCGTCTGAAGTCTTGTCTGACTTTTCAATTTTTGCAATACATTAAAGTGCTTATACCTAAAAAGGCCGAAGTATTGATTGGAAAAGAAAAGATTATTCTTACAAAGTTCTTCTGCCTTTTACGCAAAAAAAAAGTTATAATGTAACAAGATATTATTTAGGATTTTATAGTTATTTTATACAAAAATTAATATCAAAAGGTTGTCAAGGAGTTTTATTTTATTTATTTATTTATCTATTTTGAAAATTATTTTTCAAAAGTGTTCTGGGGGATTTTATAACAACATTTATTCAGATGTAATGTCCTAAATTCACAATGGTCACGTGACAAATATAATCACGTGTCCTCCATTGACTTGTACTGGTTGTGCTACTTTAAAATTTACATAAAATATTAAATTCGATAATTGGGAAAAAATGTCCAAGCATTTAGATTCTTGAAAAAGTTTTTCAGAATTAAAAAAAAACCCAAAATCTATTATTTATTATACGAGTGTTTTTAAATTAAGTGCATTTTGCTTATTCATGTGCGTTATTATTGTTGACAAATATGTACCTTATTAAAAAGTTTTTGTGTAAAGCAAAAGTTGGCAATAGCGAAGCGCATGAACTGGTTGGTCGAAAACAAGTTAAGTAGTTATGCATAAATATGTTGAGTACATAATTGTCCCCTCCACCATGCACAGCTATTTTCATACCTATATAAAACTTTTACAAAAGAAAATAAAAAAAATTCATTATAATATTGAAACCGTTTTCAATACATCAAACTAATGAGTGGAAAATGAATATAATAAAGTATTGAAAGAAGAATATTTCGGGGGTGGGCGAGTATTTTTAATAAATAAAGGTACTACTTGTTTAAAGATACCAGATTTATATCCAAATAATAGATATAAAAATATACTTATTATTTAACTTTTATTATTTAGCTAAACACAGCATTACATAAGGAAATAAATATAAGAAGTAACCATTTTCCTTAATAAATAGAAAATTAATTATAGGGATTAATAAGCCGATTAATTTGCAAGGAAACCTCGATTTATTCTTAATAAACTACTTTTATAAATTTATCGAAACGTTTGCGTCATCAACTATCTCAAAATTAAAACCTACGGGGAATATTTGTGCAATTTTTACGTGTTCCCTTTTACGGTAGCGACGGCTATCTCAGAGTCTATTGATTATGTAGGTGTGTTCGACGCTGGAAGAGCAATTATAGCCATAGCCATAGCCACTGAACAGGAGGTGCTAACAAAAGAACCTATCTTACTCCTTCTTCACCTGAACCATTTCTCTGGAAGACAAAAAAGAAAAAAAAAAAAAAAAAAAAGCACAGGCATTTTATTTATTTATTTCCTAATATCGTTTCAGGGATAATTTTTTTTCTGTAGATTTCCGAATCAATATATTCTTTTGATTTACTGTAAATGATGGTCACATTAGCCAATTAATTGTTTTGGTTCTGTTGTTCGATAAATTAATAAAGTGAAGAACTATTCTCAGATTATATTTTCTATGGCTATTCTGTATTGTGTTGATACATGCGTAGTAAAGGGCAATCATCTTTTTATATCTTTGATCGGATAAGTTTTATTATTTCTTTATAAATCGTTTGGTGTTTAAATAATTAAAATATTAAACTTGTTTCAATGTATGAATCGTTTGTTGTAATATTTAACTGTTTCTGTCACTGATTAAAAAATAAAATCGTGTTAAAAAGAATAATTCTACAGTTCGATTTTTGTTTCAGTAATGTTTGCAGGATATAAAGTGGGTTGGATAAAGTTGATATTGCCATATCATTAGTAAATAAATTCATGAAATGTTAATATTATCATACCCAAAGCGAATACGCAATGTATAACAAAAATTGGAATCAGTAATTAAATTACATTATTGATGTAAAAAAAAAAAAGTCCTCGAGCTTTATGCTTAAACATGATAATTAAATGGTTTTTTCCAAATATTAGATTATGACCTATTTCTCAAATCAATTTAATTGAAAATTTGTAACCAAATTGAAAATAAAGTGATGACTTATTTTTAAAAATTATAGATAGTTTAAAACGCGCTGGGTTTAGTTCAAATTCATTTTATTAATATTACTAGTCAATTTTCTTATATATAATTTATTTTAAGGCACAATATTCATTCAAAAATAATTGTGAAGGCTGTATTCTCATTATAGTTAATAGTTGTTCTGCTCCAGTGATGAATATTAAATGACTTCAATGATTAATTAATCGGCATAAGAAAAATATAATTAGGTTTATTTTTAAAAATTATTTCAAAAGTGCTTTGTTGTAGCATCCCGGCTGGAGTTGATAGATTTTAATCGATAGATAGAAAATAGTAGGCAAGCACGTCATGTAATTATGTGGTATGTAAAAGATCCTTTGAGTTTCAATTTGGCTCTGGTACTCTCGGCAAAATTAAATCGTGGCAATATTTAGCATCCAACGAGAGCTTGAATTAATTAAAGCACCTTGATTGAATTAATTCAAGTGCCCAAGTTTGGGAACGGGAGCCACCACTAGATGGTGCCACGATTGAAATGGCTTTCACACTCGGGGGACTTGCCGTGTGTGCAAAGGCTTAGCTGCAAAAATGCAGCTCATTTGAAAAAATAAAAGGTTAATGCAGCTGAAATCTTATCACAAAGCGCACACAAATAAAATTTGAATTCAAGACGATGTATTGTAGAATAACCATTTATGAAAACAGCAATAAATTGATACAAGAGATTACTTAATTTACTACGAAACTGCTTACTTAAGCGATTCTAAGTAAATCATTAATACGAATAAAGCTTTAAAAATCTGTTTTTTTTTTTTTCTTTTTGATAGTTAATTTACAGGTAAACAAAAATAGTTTATCTAAATTTGATTCATGCAAATTGAATTGACGAGTTGAAGACATACATTTTGTTTTTTAAAGTCATTCTTGAATAACAGAGATTATGTTAAAATTTACCATGGGAAAAAAAGAAAGAAAAGGAAACGAAACAAAAAAAAGGGGGGGGGGAAGAAAAGTACTCTATTAAAAGTAACTCTGAATGAGTGAGTGAGTGAATATTAAAGTCGCACTATTCAGCTACACGAGGGCTTTGGGCGACGGACTTCGTAATTTTATGTTCTATTATTTTATGTGAATTTCCAAAAGAGCAATGAGTACATTTATCTAAAACTAATTCCGCACAAAAGTTTTATAATGACTTTAAAACGAAGTTATTAAAAATCCGCACAAAATAACTTATTTACAAACTCAGGGCATATAATGAAGGAGTAAAAATCCACGAACAAGATTTAATTTCATGTTTCTAAAGCCTAACCACTTACTTCGCAAATATTTTTTTTTTATTTTTGAAAATGCTTTTTCCTCGAGGCAGTCTATGGTGTAGAAAAGCTGATATCCCTGCGACGAGGAATATAATTTCGTATCTCCTCTCTTACACCTACTCTCTTTCCCTATTCATTTATATTTTTCTTTCTCATTCCAACTTCTCTCTCATTCTAATCTGCTTTATTTCGCTTTGTCCAGGATATTATATTCTCACAGAAAAGATGTTTGACCTTTTTCCTAGAAAACTCGGCTCTTTTGCCCATGCGTGATTTCAAAGTTGGCGGACAATAGCCTTTTCTGGCAGTGTGTGTGTGAGAGAGAGAGATAAAAAAAAACTGGGAAGTTTTCGGGATTAAGCACAAGAGGTCTCAAAAAATTAACTTGGAATAGAGGAGGAGACCGTTTCGGTTTACTTTAGGCAAACATTGTGTAAGATTTATATGTTTGACTTGTTTCTCGGTTTTAGTTTGCCATTGTCATTTCACCAGCTTAGACGTATTAAAGTGATTTGATTGAGGCAGAGTGCCTTGGTAGCTGTTTGTAATATTCGCGCGGTTCATGTTTTAAATGAATTATTTCCTTCTTTTGTTTCCCTTTTTCTCAGTGTTCTGTTAAGGAACGGATAATCATTAGGTTTTATAAACTACATGAATTTTTTTTGTTGTTGTTGACTATAGGGAAGCGTTAATGTGTTTACAAATGGAAATCATAGATGAAAATGAACCAAAGGAGAACGGAAAAAAATAGATGATAATTAGCTTAGTTTGCTATTTATAATATAAGCAGAAGTATTTTTTTCCATAACAATTCTAGGAACAATTGAAGTATTTCACATTTTCGAAGGTGATTGAAATGATTCCCGCTATAAATTATGAAATACTTAAAGAGCTTCTTCCTTGAAAAAATTCCTTAAGGTTCTTTATTAAAGAACACAAAGTTTTTTCCCCTATGAACCATTAAAAACGTATCTTTCATTCTTATGAACTTTCCTGATAGAAATAGTTTTATTAATGAAATTATATTAACCAATAATAAATAAATGGAAGGTAAACCAGCATTTAAAAAAAGCAAATAAGGATACAGTATGATTACAAATGTAATGATGTTTAGTATTAATTATTCTTGTTTGTATTTTGATATAAGTTATATAAGAACGAATGCACTAGAAACACAGTTTATCATTTTTAACAATAGTCAGATATTTAATAAGCAATACATCGGTTAAAAAATATTCAACAAATCATTAGTGTAATACATTTACAAATGATACTAATCATTCGAATTCCTTTATCCGTTGTATTTATTAATTAATGAAAAATAACTAATAGTGCCTTACAGTAGAGCACACAAGAATTTTTCAAGGGGGGGGGGCGAAAGTTCACCATTCTTGTACCATGCTGTTTTGATTTTGTCGATTTTCGGGAACAAAACACAGTAAAAAACTAATTATTGAATAAATAATTAGCATTAATTAATAAAATTAATCATTAATAACAAATAATTAAATTTTACGTACTATATACTTAGAATTATGATTAATCGGGGAAAAAATCAAGAGTTTTTTGGGGGGAAGGGTCCGGACCCCCAGAACTCCCCCACCCCTTGTGTGCGCCACTGGTGCCTTATAATTAAAATAAATAAAGAGCTTCAATAATCCAGAGAAATTTTTATACGAACATAAAGTTGTATCAGCCAGAATTAAGGTAGTAATCCGAAGACCATATCAGCTTTAAAAAAATCTTGATGCTGTGATATTAACTAGAGATAAGTGCTAATTAATTTACAATGATTTAAAATAATGATATTTACTATTCATGGCTTTTCTAACCTCAAACAACCTTATAAGTCTATTAAAAGTTACTGAAAAAAATAAAAGCAACATTCATTCTCTGATATGTATCTTATCTTAATACTTTTGATAATAGTTATATTTGTTCATTAAGCTATTGGACTTGACTCACAAACTAAATCGCACATTCTAGTTTTGTGCTAGCATTCTAGAATTTTTGTACTTAATAGTTGTGTTAAATTTATTATTGTATCCTTTGGATGCATAAATATAAAATATTTTTAAACCTATTTAATTAAGTATTGGCTGAATTTTTCAGTTTTATAAACCAAACCCAAGCACCGTATGATCTTATTTTCAAATATATAGATACCATGCTTTGATCTTAATAATTTATCCTCCTTACATATTAAAAGAAAAATTAGTATCGAACTTCCACATTCTTTTTATGAAAAAAAAATATATATTTACTTTAATTTTTAAAAATTTGAATTTCCTTACGGTGAGAATGCATTGGATAACCTACCACATAGCTTAAATTTAAATTGTATAGAGTGCTAATTTATCCATGTTCAGAAGAATTGAAAAATAATTTTAATGACTACATACCGTACTAAAAGTAACATTTTACGTGTTTTAAAACCCTATATTTAATGCCAGAGCAAGACCCGTTTCTTGAAGGAATGCTTATTAACGTCACATAGTAAAGCAACATGAGGGCAACTGGCGACGGACCTCGCAATTTTGAACCTAGGCCAATGCTTCTCAAATTTTCAGCACTCGTGACCCAATATTCGATCATCATTTTCATCGCGCCCCCCTCCATACAATAACATTGTATTGAATTCAATAATACTATACTTTTACACTAAAGCTACAGTACGTCTTTAACCTTTTATGTGCCACGGACGTATATAAACGTCTCGCTCAGTCAAAGCATTTATCTTCTGGACGTATATATACGTCTTTCCGATCTTTTTTGCGCACTGCCATTTATAAAATTATTCTAAAGCCTTTGGAATACAACAAAAGGACCTTGACAGTCTTTGCAAAGGATTTACTTATTTCAGAGGATTTTGCTTATTTATTCCTTTTCTCCTCCCTCCCGCCAAACCCTCATCAAAATACGCACGTCTACGTTGAAAACCGTGGCATTGGGGACCGAACCGCGTAATTTTTAATCGTCAGTTAAGGAATTAATTATAAACCGTACAAAAATCATCAAGATAAGTGTTAATGGGGTCACTGTGGTAATTGTCAAACTTGTTCTTAACTTAGTATCGTTAAATTAATTTTAAAATACATTGTACAATACAGATACTTTTATAAGTGTATTATATCAGTGTAAATGTGCGTTTTATATTTTATTATGTCAGAAAAAGTATTTTGTTTACTTACTTTTAGTAAAAATTAATAATGTTTTGAATAATCTTTAGTTTTTAACTTTTCAATATGCTCGCGCCCCCCTTGTAGAGTTATCACGCCCCTCAAGGGGGGCACGCCCCACAGTTTGAGAAACGCTGACCTAGGCCAAATGACGAGGAATGACATTTGGGCAGGCTGACATCTGTGAGCCCCCTTTCCTCCTCTTCTAACTCACACCGCACCAATTAGAGGACTTTGAACCTCGACAGATTTAATGTGCATTACCCCATTTACGCGACGGGTCTTCAATGGCACCAGGGCTCGAACTCATAACACGCTGACCATGAGTTCGTGACCATGACCATTAGGATACCACCACCACCAGATCCTTTTCGTCATTCCAACTTATAGGCTGTAAGATTCCTCCATTTTCTCCCACGATGATTCAATTTACTGATTGCACTGAACAAAAAAGCATAAAAGCTCACCTACACAAAGCGATCAATGGGCTCAGCCTCTAAAAACGCAACAATACCAATCAGTGGTGTCTTTTTTAATGGAACGTATAATCAAAGCCGGGCAAAACAAAACAACGGCGGAGCGTTTTTAAATCGCCCTCTGATGAGGAATCGCTCTTTCAGGTGAGTGAACGACAAAAGGAAATCAGTGAGCATAGAACGAGAATAAAAGCTCTTCACTTGATTGTTAATTCTGAAAGGCAAAACACCACTCCATCCTGACAAGACATGCTGATAAGGGGTAGATCAGCTGTCCTTGAGTCACTTTCACTCCTGGAGATTTTGCTTTTTAATTGTTTTAGGCCAAGGTGTTTTCATCTCATTAAGCATCTAAGGATTATAATGGTCCCTGATTGTGAAGGTTCCGGTCTCTTTGTGAGGGGAGGGAGAGCAGAGAAAGGGGATGACCGTGATTGTCTGAAACAATGAGTCGCTCATTAGCGGCTGGATGCTTGCTCTCTTGGTTTCAGCTGAGCTTACAGTGCCACTGCGAAGACAGAATAAGGTCTTCAATTAACGGGGATTCGAACAATCGCTGCCTGCTCGAGGTGATGAAGGTGATTTGTCAACGGCGAAGGAAAGCGAATTAGCGAAACCACATTGCTCCTTATAAACTTGGCGATTTAAGGTACTCGTTTGATACAATCAGGTGGCTAAGGATTTTAGTCTTGCACAATTACATTGTACTACGACCAGATTCAATTTCACACAGTTTGTAGAAAGTCGAGTAAAAAAATATTCGACAATCATTAGAGAAACTTATTGATTATTAAAGTCGCACTACAAAGAAACGGGAAGGATACTGACGATGAACTTCATATCAGTGGCGTTCACAAGGGGAGGAGGACTACTAACAGATTTTAAATTTCTACCATAGACTACCATTCCCGGAGCTCTAGTCCACGTGTTTTGTAGAATGTAAACCAAATGTGGCCAATCCATACGACCTTGCGGGCCACTTCGGAAAACATTATATTCCCGCGGGTCTCATATAAAAATGTACATCTTTGTATTAGATTTGAACCAGGGGCGTAGCTACCGCCGTATCAGCTGTATAAATGGTACGAGGCCCCACGCTTCAGGGCCCCCAAAATGCATAAGCAAAATGTAAAATGTTAAGGGGCCCTAGAAAAGGGCCCGACGAATTTCGATATAGGGCCCACTCAGGACTAGCTACGCCAGTGATTTGAACTCATTATAAACATTTTTTGAAGTGAAAATTTCAAATGGAATGAATTATTTTTATTGTTTTCATTATTTTCCATGTATGCAAACACAAATATTTTAATAATAATAATGCAGTGATCAGATATGCCTAGGTCTAGCAATATACAGCGCGATAAAGTTATAGGAATCAAGCGGGATGCAGCAGGGGGGCACTGCAATGCAATACTTCTCATTTTTAAGTATGTATAAAAACAGAAGCAAAGTAATTAAATAGAAACAGTTATGTGAAATATTTGTTACGAAACACAATACTAAGAACACAAAACTGTTGCACAAAATAATCATATTTTGTAAAGTTGTAATGAATCTAGCTGGCCGCGGGTTGGCCACCCCTGGTGTAAACCATCCATAAGAGAGATCCGATTACGCCATTACTTCATATCATATCTGGTTCTTAGGAATCGTACTCGCCTCTTGTTCAACGAACAAGTGGCGAGGACGATACCTGTGAGTTAGTACCTCACTCCCCTATGTGAAAACTTTGAGCCCCTTGACAAATGTAACTGCGTGGCGAGTCTGTAGTAGACTTGAACCACGACTTAACAGAAATGACGTAGACCAAGAGTCTGTGATCATGACCACTCAAAGAAATTTAAATAAAAAAACTGGAGAAAAAAAAAAGGTTAAATATATTGTTTGATATTAATAAAATGATGATTTAAAAATTAGCTACCGTTTTAACGGAATTATTCCAAGTTAATGAACCAAAAGATGTTGTTAAATATTTATGCTTATTTGTAGCACACGATTTGGTGAAGATTAAACCGACACTTCCGAAGAGTTTCAGAGATTAAGATATGAAAGATCAAACTTAATTTGGTGTTCCATATGTGAGATTTGATATTTTAATGGCTTAAGAATTGTTCAAATAAGAAAAAAAAATTTATTTTTAAATCAAATATTTTGATCAAGAGTGAACATCTAAATAAAATACTTAAAAAAAATCGCTATAGGAATAATTCACAAGTTAATTTAATAGGACAGCGTTTTTGTTATTAGCTCTGTTGAATTTTAATAAACTTCAAAATAATTATATACTCTCACTCGTGATGTTGCCTATACATGAGTTCATCCCACTCTGTGCTGAATTCATTCTATTTTACAAAAAATATTTAATTTATCCCTTACATTTTTTTTAATTCTTTTAAAACCAAGAATTCTAATTCCCTTACTTTAATTGGCTTAACAAAATCGGGAATTTTTCGTACAACTAAAATTGATCAAGAAGCTATTTACTTCTTAATTATTTTATGTACCACAAAATGTATTTTTGCTTTCAAAAGAAGATGCACACGCCGGTTGAAGAACAGTTCGTAAGAGTAACATCAATAACCTCATTAGTATTACAACTAAATTTAAGCAAAATACTATTTCTTCACATTCTCTAGTCACCATTAGCCCTTGTGGGACTTCAAAGAGTGTCGCAAATAATCAACCAGTGACTACTTTTTGAAAAAAAATTTGTTTCTGTACTTAAAGAATATATAATGCATATAATTTTTTTTTCAAACAGAAATAATATGAAAGCATTCATTACCCAGATTCTCCAATAATTATTCCTTTTTATTTATTCAATTCCTACTATTAGTTCACGCTCTCCCTATATATATATATATATTGTTCAAATTTTCAATCGTTAGTAAAATACTTTTTATTCATCCACTAATGTTCAAATTCATTTTTATACTTATAGTGGATGACATTTGATGTAAATACAGTATTTTCAAATATTAATTCATTAATTAAATTAAAAAATGAATACTTTGTAACAGACAAAAATAATAGTCCAACACCACCTATAAAAATGAAAACCGCTAGTTGTGTCTCTGTAGCGCAATGGATGGCGCGTTGGACTTCTAATCCAAAGGTCGTGGGTTCAAATCCCACCTGGGATGGTCTTATTTCTGAAAATGTGATTTCTTTTTGCTATAATATTCTATTTGAATAATCAAATTTAATGAATGAATTAATAGAAACTGTAAAGATAATAATCTATCACACTATATAGAAAGGAAAAATGAAAAAGTGCAAGAAAAATCGATTTCTATTTTGCCACTTAATATTGTGATTCTGTCATTCGTATATACACATTTATATTAATTCTAATTATTTAATAAAAGTAACTAAAAAATAAAATTTTTCTTTCTTGACCTAAGTAGGAATTGACTTAAAATTATTTTTTTTTTTACATATATTACTTGTTTTTACCATTAAATTATCTTTAAATAAGATTCATCCTATCCCCTAATTTAATTATCAATCAGATAACAGAACATCGGTCGAAACAACAGATATTTTAACAGCGTGATGATTAAATTAAAACTCTTTTGAAATCTTTTCTTTTTTTAAACGCCTTGAGAATACAAGTCATTACTATCATTCCAAAGGGAAAAAAATAATAACTAAACAACGAAATATAATGAAAGGTATCAGCTCTATTTCACCAGGGTAAAATTCGGCGGCTGAAAAAAGGCATCGAAATTCATTATTCCGACCCTCTCGAATATCGTATTCCCCCTAAATCTTATTTGTAGCCTCAGTGTCATCTGTCTCGAAATCATAACAGAGATTAAATCTTCATCGCGAGCAGCCGGTGTAAGCGACCTTTTTTTTACGAATGTTACAAAGCCAAATCACCTGCTAGAAACCGCAAGTGCAACCATCTAACAGGGCGAAAAGGTAGGGGAAAAAAATGCTGGATGGGCTGTGAGGGATGAATACCTACTCAGGTGGTGCCGTAGCCAAGGTGAAGGTTGGTCCCGTCAAAAGCATCATTTTTAATGCCGCCAAATGCGTGTTTTAGCGCTTCTACCGCGTCCTTCCGGGTGTTTTTACGATAAAAGAGAGAGACAACGTTCCGCGAGCCGGTTGCCCAGTAGCGATTGAACAGCTCAATACAAATCAAGAAAGATAATCACAAACTCGTTAGTGAGTAATAGCGTAAATATGAGGGAATGGCAAAATGCATTCTGATAGGAATCATACGATTAAGTCAATCATTTAACTATAATTCACCTGCTCTGTTCAATTAAATCAGCATTTTGCTTGCTTGACGGGCAGAAGAAACCCAGAATCGGTTTACAAACTCGTTATAAATCAGTGCTAACCATATAATGGGTAATAATATGTAATCCTCCAAAGTACACAGCTTAGATTGCTGCCTGTTCAGTAGTTTTCTAACCAATTTGCATTAGAAAAGGCTGCTTTTCTTTTTTAGCGATTCCTGGAAATTCTTGTTCGTTACCGTTTACACGTGGGCTTTAACAAATATAAACGTTTTCTTACTTGGTATGCTGCGAGCAAACAAATTTACTGCAAGGTCACTAACATGCCTTCTTAACGAGTGAAAACTCTACAATGGTATTCAAAAAAGTGAAACAGAATGCGGTCATTAACAGTGATCATTATACTGAGAATGTGTGAAAGAAGAATTGTTAGAATCTCTCTGCTTTTTACCTTTATCTTCTAAAATGTGTGTGTACTTAGGAAACTGAAGAGTGAGATCGTTGATTTCAAATAATGTGGACGTATGTTTCATAATTTAATTAAATGGGTAATTAATGCAATATTAACTACATTTAATCACTTCATCTTCATTATGATAGATTTCGTACATTGAATAAAATGTAGCATCAAAAGATCTTACTGATAAAAAGAATTTAAAAGTTTTGGACCTAAAAACTTAAAATTAAAAAAAAAAAAAAAAACATTTCAGCAATATTTTACAGTATTGTGTTAATCCATATTACAAATCATTTTTAATATTAAAATGTACTTTTTAAGAAATTCTACTTTTTTTTCATTCAAATTAAAATTGCGCTGCGAAGTTAGTAAAATGCCCTTTAATTTTTCTTTAAAAATAAAGAGTATTTTATTAATTCCACTACACTCGGTGAATTTCTTGAACAAATATATATATATAATCAATAGATTATTATTTTTTCATGGTAGAAACATGTTCTCTATGCTTTGTAAGAAATTAGTTCCTTAGAGAGAGAGAGAGAGAGATCTCGGAAATTTCCACTACACTTTTTGCGTAACTAAATCATCTATATATTAACGCAAAAAAAAAACACCGGGGGGGGCGAATATTATTATATTTTTTTAATTTTTTAAAGTACACTTCAAAGGTAAAATTAAAAAAATTTAATAATTGTATCCAGATACTTTGTGGACCAATATTTGCAGAGAAAAAGACATTGAGGCCCTTTTTCCAGTTCAATATGTTTTAATACCATTTTTTTTTTCACAGATTGATTTTATAGTGACAATAAAAAATCATATTTTTTGAGAAAATAATAATCCTGAAAAATGTTTCATTACTAACTGTTAACAATTGGTGTTTTTTTTTTTTTTTTTTTTTGAAAAATATATGTAAAAATCTTACGCAACTGTGAAATTAAAATACTTTGTTTGCTAGTCGTATTTATCTTTGCGTATTATGATTCAATTAATGTTTTTGTAGAGATGTGATAATTTTTATTAAATTTGCAATTCTTTACCTCTTCTATAATTTATAAGCATTTTTTTAAAAAAAATAAGAAGAAAATTATTGCTATATAAACTTTTTTAATAAATTAAATTCCAATTGCGTAAGTGCGAACAAATGAAAAGTCACAATCATCGGAACGAACTTATTATTTATAGTTAAGCCCGAAAACTGACTTGGAGGACAAAACCGATAAAAAAAAAAGTGGTTCCTTAACAAAAGATCAGGAAAGTAAAGATAAGTAACTTTACAACAGCGCATAAACATATTTCCTTGTACAAAAACCCTTTCCACACATGACTTTGACCTCTATCTATAAATGGTTCCATCACTTATCTATTTATTCAATTATGTTATCAAATGTCTATACTCAATACATTGGTAATTATTCACATTTTTCCCCTTCCTGAACAATGCAACATTAATATTATTAAACAGAAGCAGCGCCAACCCCACTGCGATATAAGTTCAGTTGGTGGCAGAGAAATCAACCTTCAATAATAAACACCAACTTTCAATTTTCTTTTTACTCAAATACATTTAGACACACTTGGCTCAACCCCTGTACACAAATTTCGCCTTAAAAAGCACCAGGCACGCGCAAAAAGTACTCCTGCACGCGCAACTCATTTCACCAACAAACAGTAATTAAATCGAAATGAATGAGAAGTCAACGCAGCAGAAAATAACTTCCCAATCGAATGATCCCTTCTCCAGAAGTTATTTGTATTCCATCCACATTGTTGATTTTCGGTTGCTTACCTTCCGAATGCAATATTCGATTTGTGTTTGGTTTCAACAATTTAATAATGCTCGAATTTAATTGCACCTTGCCTGTCAGGCAGCAGTGAACCGTCTCATCATCCTTACAGGTGTTTTGGATCTAATCCTGGATTAGCAGCTGCGTTGGAGAATGGATTACTAACGTATTCCTATCACGGCAGCTTCTTCTCCAAACATACATGCCTGTTCAGAAGCACGACTATCAATTGCCTTTAATTCATTAGCACGCTCTGACGCCTTTAACAATGCACCTATCAGGTTTACAGATGCGCTTCTATTCATGTGTGCATCGTTCGTGTAAGCATTGGGAGTTTCATGTTTTTTTAGTAGCTTTTTGTGGTTTGAAAGATTGCCTGATGCCCTATTTTGCGGTAGTTATTCAATCTTCTTTACTTCAAAAAATATTGACTTATTTTCAGTAATGAAATATTTAACAACATTGGAAAGGTAAATATGTTTGGTGTTATAAATGCATGATTTTATAAAAATGGAAATGTTGATTCTCGAGGATTTCTTTTTAAAAAGTAAGCATCTCGGCATGCATTTTACATCTACATTTTACCATCGGAACAATTTTTCTTTTAAATAAAAATTCACCTTTAAATTCTCTTTTTTTTTTTTTGTAATCATGCTGTTGTTATTTCTAATCCCAGATGGTATAGCTACGTTAACCATCTCCATGATGCCAAACAGTGGCGCACACAAGAATTTTTTCAAGTGGGAAGGGGGGGTCCAGGGTCAGAAGTCCACCCTTCTCTTATCATACCCCAATACACCGCCTAACATATACTTTTAATTTTGTCGATTTTCGGGAACAAAAAACAGTAAAAAATTAATTATCGAATAAATAATTAGCATTAATTAATAAAATCGATTATTAATAAATACTTAATCACATTTTATTTACTATATACATAGGATTATAATCAATCGAAAAAAAATCGAGGGCTTTGGGCGGAGGGGTCCAGACCCGAGGACCTCCCCCTTGTGTGCGCCACACTGTGTGTGTGTGATGCAAAAGATTTCCAAAGAAAAAAAATAAAATAACATCGACTTTTAAAATCTCATGAACAGTGAAATATATGTGAACGAGGAAGATCTGATCTGCTTCACACCAATAACATTCAATTCAGAACCTCCAGCCCTGTATTAAGGTAAGGGCTTTGGTGTGAGAGATTTTGGGGTTTATTGGCGCAAAAGCCGATTTCGGCTATACTGCGACAAACATTGGTTATATATATATATATAAACGCCATAAAATTTTAAAAACAAACTCAAAGTATTAAAATAGATACAATAATATACATTTAAAAATAAGGGCTTTGGTGTAGCGTCTCAAAAAGCGTTAGAAAGTCGTCTTGTTGAATTGGAGAGACCAACATGGTCTTGTTCCAAAGTACCATGGGTGGATGGTGAAACTCTCTAAACTGCATTTAATTTCATTTTTTTTTAAATTGAAGAGATTTAATAATATGTTAGTGTATTAATTCTTCATGCAAACTGTCTGCAGAGGCAGGGTTTTTTTTTTACTGTCAAAATTTTCTTTAATCGTGTACTATAGAATGATATCTCAGAATATAAAGTAGGCTTAGAAGCCGCTGAATAGTGTGTTCCTGTCTTAAGGTCACTTACAAACCACTCAAAGTCTTCACGTTAACTTGATGTGGTAGCATGCAGAGTGAGGAGCCAGCTCAGGTGTCTTCCTTGTCACTTGACTATGGTTCAGAATTATGAAGTCCGTCATCAATAGACCTTGTGTTGCTTCCAGTGGCGTACACAGAAAACTTTCATGGGTATTATTGTACCTTTGAAATAATGTAAATAATAGCATCGAAACGTAATGATTTTTCTAAATGTGTAATACTTATGCTTATCTGTCGGTTTATGGGAGAGGTTTACACCTTAAAACTCAAACCTTGTGTACACCACTGGATGTTACAGAGGGCAGCGCTGATAATCAACCAGGGGCATAGCTACCGCCGTATCAATGATACGAGGCCCCCAAATGCATATGCAAAAAATCGTAAAATGTTAAGGGGTTCCAAAGGAGGGCCTTCCCAGAACATTAGGTACAGAGCCCCTTCAAGACTAGCTACGCCAGTGTAATCAACCGATCTGTTTAAATACAATAAAATATGTCACTTTTGTTTAGGAAATTAAATGCAAGAAATTGACTAACTCTCAATAAATTTCTGATTTTTTTTTTAATATTTAGGAACACTTTCTAATATTAAGATAATTAGACAAATCGGTGAGTTTTTTAATATATATTTATACAACACACACACTAGATTTTTTACATACTTATTATATTTATAAGCAAATATTATTTTTTATTGTACTCTTCCCAAATTATTTCTTAAATCACATGAGTTCAACTAAATTTAAAGTACAGTATATTTAAGATTACAAAAACGAACGACAGGCAGTTACCAGATTAGAACAAACGCTTGACTTTGTTTTTTATCAGCTGTTTCACAAGAAGCTTAATTTCGCATAAAAAATAACCACAAATGCAGCGATGAGTCAATGAAGCAACACGAATACATTTTCTATTAATAAAACTGATATCATCTAATAAAGCACTGATTCACTTTTTCTGCCATGCAAAAGAGAAGTGAAATCATTTCGCACACTTGAAAACTTGTTCACGAATTTAGGAATTTTTGCTTTCATCCTGATCAAAACAACAAAACAAATAATTCGACTCCGTGAAGTAATGATAGCTGTTAAGGAAGTCGTATGATTAAGTTTGTACGCATTAAAGCATGGATATAAAAAGGCTGAGATTAACATTAGGAATCAATTTGAGACAATTAGGATTGCAAACATATTCAGGCATTTCGCTCAAAACCAGATCAGAGGACTGTCAATCTGTTATTATTCCACTATTAATACAGCTCAACATGTTTTACTGAGCCTTAACTTTTAATTGACTGAAAATACTTGTCCGCGGATTATGCAAGGTCATGCGACATTTTGTCGCAATTATTTTTGCTTGGGCCTCTATAAGTAATTTTTTCCCCTTCTTTTTCTTCGTACAGGTAGAAATGTAATTGCTTTTCGCTTTAAAAAAATATGGGAACCTTAGTTTTTTTTGTTTATCTATGTGAATAATTATCAATGGAATTGAAAGTTAATGAGTGCTTACGTAGCTGGAGATAATGTAAATTGAAGCGTAGTATTACTTAAACTGTTGGGTTTGCAAGAAAGTAATTTCTTTTTTTTAGCGTGAAATTTTTCTGCACAAAAAACTTTACTTTAATTTGCCAAATATCTTCCATTATGTTCAATTACTGGTTGCCATTTTACTGATAATTTCACGAATCCACTGTCATTGAGTTTCTGATCCTTATTAACAAAAACCTCGACCAAATATTAATTGAGGTCGTTATTTTTAAAATTCTTACCATTTAGAAAGTTTTGCAAAATTCAAAGCAAAACATAATTAGATGGGGCAAGGTTGGGGCTATATGGAGGATGCGGCATCAATTCCCAACAAAGTTCCAATAATTTCGTACTTCTTGCTAAAGATTATATTAAAGATGCATCAAGTTTGAACTATGATCTTTTATTGTGCATGATCCATTTTCCATTCACAACCTTGCTAAATTTGATAATTATTTACATCAAAGTTCACGAAGCTTTATAAATGTTAAAAATTTCAGTAATAATGATGACCACAAATCGCTCTTGGTTGAGTTTTTTGCTGATAAGAGCCAGAAATTTTATGAGCTCGCAATCATGAAGCTGCTAGAAAAATGGCAACGGGTAATCAAACAGAATGGAAAATGTTCGACTGATTAAAGCTTATTTTTAAAATAGAAAAATTTTATATTAAAAAACCGAAATTACTTTTTTTTCTAACCGAATAATTTTGTCAATTACATTTTTAAAATCGAGTTTCTTGTAAAGGTTATAGATAGGGACACAAAACAATAACTAATTATTCGTTCTTTTGCTTTTAAACTGCTATAATATATATCATTATTTTAATTCCTTATATTTGATTCAAAATGAAGGCTTAAAAGCAGTTTTCAAAATTAATTACTCATATGATTCTGGAAAAAAGAATTTGAATATTATAAATCTATTTCCAAACAATAGAACATATGTATAGAACAATAAGCAAAAAAGGATTTAGAATACGAATTGATTATATTTTTGATTACAACTTCCTTGTTTTTATTTATTTTTATTTAAGAAATCGTGTATATAATTATATATTTATGTGACGACATAAAGTTTTGATTATCATAATGTTAATCAATGCACAGTTTTTAAATTATCATAAAATTTTCTAAATAATTGATTTCCGATTCGGGAATAGGATTTCAAATTACGGAATGCTATCCTGTTACATTTATGTAAAAGTTTGAGATTTTATATTGCTGATAGAAAAAAGATTAAAATTTATTAGATGATAAATGCAAGAAATTAAGATACTCGAGATTTTAATTTCAAATAGCAGTTATGCGATACTTTTCTAAAGTTATTAACCCATTACCACTCCATTTAAACCATGAAAATAAATTGATACCTGTTTTCAATTATACTAACTTATAAGGCTGTCTTCGGCTAATGTTAAAGAATAGGGCCCAAATTCGGAATATTTTTTTTGAGATATAAAAGTATTCAAACGTTAATATATTCTGACTTCACTATCCTTTAGAGAATCACTTATTTTATCATATTACTCATTTTTATCCGAGTTGACATATTTTTTCTCCTATACCGTAATGTTAAATGAGCTATCTCCCTACATGTTAAAAAAAAAACTGATTATTTTTCAATTATTTTAAAATTTAAAAACACTACATTAAAACAAATTCAAGAGTTACAATGTCACAAATTTTTATAAAAATTTTGGTATTTTTTTTTTTTTTTTTTCTGTTTAAAAGTACGCTCCGCGTTAAGTTCATGCTGTCATACAAATGGCGAAAACAGCCTTAATAAATAAAGAATAATAAGAACCTGCTATAAAAAAAATGCTCTTACTCAAAATAAGTAAATAAATAAAAAGATTCTGATACTTACGTTGTAAAAAAATAGAGGTTTGTATTAAAATATTTTCTTTCAAATTATGTCGTATTTTAAAAAGAAATACAGCGACAGCAATCGTTTGAAACATAATCAAATTAATTTTCCACTAGTATATTAACTACACACACACAAAAAAAACTTTTATAGAAAATTGAGATTAATTGGAAATTTTAAAGGACTCAAATTGAATTTAAAAAAGAAAAAAGGAAACTACAGAAATATGGCAGCTTTGGAGTGCTCTTAAAATACATGACAATTAATTTGTTTCCTTTTTAAATTCCTTATATAGCATTTCAGTAAAACTGATAAATATTGATAAACACAAGAAAAGAAAATTCAAATCGACAGCACCATATTTAATAAACACGTTTTTACTCTATAATTACGAACCAAAATCCAATCAAATAGGTGAAATTTATAACCATTAGAAAAGTGTCAATTAAAAATAAATCTTAAGTATGCAGATTAATTGCAACATTTTACGGAACATCTTTTTCTTTTTATGACGGGCATCTAATTTCTGAGGCGTGGCAGAAAACATATTCCGATTATTCTTAAGTTAGCAAGCTCGGGAAGTTACTGTATTTCCATTTTGAAGAGTAAGCCTTGTTCATTCGGCTGCAAACACGTAGGCTCAAAAACAACGCTGTATATCATTTTTAATGCAAATTTGTTTCATGATGTCGACAGTTAAATGTGAAGTATAAGAGATCCAATAAATCATGTTCGAAAAATTATATAATGTATGTATGAAGACGTAATTTATGACATTTCAATGTGTTTAAAGTTTGTCATTTTTATTTGCATTAGTATTTCACTGGTTTTTATATTTATCCGACAGGTTTTGTTTTTGTCATTTCTAAAAAATGAAGTGAGAGTTATTTTGTAATGTAGTTTAAAATAAGGAAAATAAATAACTTTAAGTTTTAAAAAAGAAGAATTTGAAAAAAAAAAATTAATTGCTAGGTAAAACATATAATTTTATATTTAAAAATAATCCAAAGTGAGCTATTAATAAATTAAAATTGCATTAAAATATATAAAAATAGTTTTATAAAATATTTTAAAAAAGTTATTCTTACCAACATGTTTTCACCAAATATCTTTATGTGCAGTACAATATAAATAGCAACAAATATTTTGATGAATTAAAACGCCCTTGAAAAGATTTTGGAATTTTACTCCTATGAACACTATAAAATAATATTAGAAATATCATGTTTTTAACACTAAAAATTTATTTCGTGTAAGATATTTTTTATTCTTCAATTTGATATATCATTAAAACATTTAATAAAATGTTAATTATTTTCATATATTTTTATTGAAAGAGATCCAAAGGAAATTTGAAAACAAAATTTCGATTTTTACTGATGCGTGTTCCTAATACCTATATCATTTATTTTGATAGATATATATTGGTATAATAATAAAAGGAATTATAGTTATAAAAAATAATGAGTTTTACAACTTAAGATCTCTCCAGATGATGTACAGCTTCTCCGAATTGAAATACGGGTTCTCTTTTCCTCTTTTTTCAAAATAAATTGTATAAATAATCAAGATGATATATATTTTGAGTACTTTTGAAAATGAGCCAATTAAAAAACGATTTTTTATAATAATGCTCAAATTAATTAGCATGCAAATTATAAGAAATAAAATAAACTTGCAATAATTTTTCTTTCTCCTTACACTCGTTTGAGCGTGGATTTAATCACTTATTCCCGTATTTACATTCCACTGGTATTTTTTAAATATTATTTTATAAGCAAAGGTAAATTTTAATGAATATACAACCATAAAAATAGTTTCATACCTATATTATTACAAATCTAAACGAGTAAAATGAAAGCAAAAAAGGTACTCAATTCATAGTTCTTTAAGAAAATGTCGGATTACACATCAGAATAGAAAGTATTACATGACAGCAAATGCTTATATCTAAATAATAGTGCACTCGATATTTAATAAAAGTTCCTGTAGTTGTTGTCCTTTACATTTCTTAATTAGATTGAGTACAAAATTTAGTAATTTTGAAAAAACAGACAACACACACTTAGCTCCAGCTCTAGGGTCGCAATTTTAATTTTAATGCTTAACTTTTATTTTTAAACATTTAGTTTGTATTTTAATTTAATTACCCACTCAATCATGGCAAGCTCTATCATTACAGCCCAGCATAACCTTACAGATAGGGAGATGAAAACCTCATCAGAGATCATATGCCCCGTTGATCATTCAACCTTGTGTATTTTGAAAAATTATATATATGTAAACAACTTAAAAGCGAATAAAACAGTAATACCAGATACAAAATTCCAACAAAAAGTAATACACAATTCTTAATTATTATGGTTTATGTTTTAAAAATTGCTATTTACTTCGAGTTGTTAATTAATAAATAATTATTCAGAGAAAAGTACACAAGAGAGAGAGAATATAATTTGGTCTTAAAAATACAATTTGAGGAATGCTCCTGTTACTTAAATTAAATCTTAAAATTATTACTTTAATTCTAGTTCAAGAATGGGTTTGAGTGGACTATTTTTTTTTCAATTCCTAATATTAGTTCACACTCTCCCTGTATATATATATATATATATATACCTTGTTCAAATTTTCAATCGTTAATAAAATACTTTTTATTCATCCACTCAAGTTCAAATACCTTTTTTTAAATTTGTAGTGAATGACACTTGATGTTAATGCAGTTTTTTCAAATATTAATTAATTAAATTTAATTAATGAATAAATAGTAACAAACAAAAATAATAGTCCAACAGCATATATAGAAAGGAAAATCGCTTTCTGTTTCGCAACTTAATATATTGTGATTCTGTCATATGTATATACATATCTGTATTAATTGTAATTATTTAATAAAAAGTAACGAAAATAAAAATTTTCTTTGTTGATCTAAGTAGAAATTGACTTAATTTTTTTTTATATTACTTGTTTTGTTTTTAATCGCATTTCAATATTTTTTTAAGAAATGAATTTTAATAACTTTGATATTTTTTGATTTATGGAACTACTATATCATATTTCATGTTTTGAATTTTTTTTTTTTTTTTTTTTTTGTAGATTACTTCTTTTTTCAGACCTTTTTTTCGGTAATATATTCTTAACACGCGAATCGATCTTTGCATTTTCCTGTTTGCTGTCAATGGAATTAGCGTTAAAACCATAAGTGAAATCTTTCGCACCCGGTCTACAACCATTACGCAAGTAAAACACCCAACAATTCCAAAAAGTCTTCCATGCACTCTATGGTAGACATCCCCTCTTCCACGAGATGAGTAATCCTCACTAACTGAAGAAAAATTGCCCGCGGGCTATGTCTTAACCTGGTTCCTCCTTACCCCCCTCTTTTTCATCCATTTCGCTCTCTCATCCCGAAGATGATCCATTCCGGAGTCTTTTCCATTGCACCTATTCGCGACCGACTTCACCTTTTTTTTTCTTCCCCCTCTGCCTCTTTGTTTTCTTTACGCTAGCTTTCTCCCGAAAGTGCACCGAAGCGTCTCTGTCCAGTTCGGTCTTCACTCGATGGAGGGCAGCCCATTCGAGCACTCCCCATTCAAGGTAAAGTCCGCAGAGGGAAGTGTGTGCGGTGTGAGTGAGAAGCAACAGCCCTTTCTCTTTTCATCCCTCCCCGCGCACAACCGGCTTTAATTGCTCGTCGGAAACTGTTAACAACCGAAGACTCGCATTCAAGTATCATTTCTTAATTGACTGTGAGGCGGGGAAGACGGCTGCTCTTTTGTTGTTGCAAACTGCTCATGCTCAGGAAAGCGCAAAGATCGAGGGAATTTACTAGTTGTTGCTCGTTAGAATGTACACATGTGACTGTTAAACAGTGACGATAATATTGTGTGTTTTGTTTTTCCAGTATCTGTGTCTTCCTCGAGTCTACGTAGATATTTGTGGAATGTCCGTTGATGCTGTTGAAGTTGCTTTCCGAAGATTCTAACTCTGTTTACTGAAGAGAAAAGCTTGCTAGCCATAAAGAGAACTTCTGGAAATATACATCTTCGAATAATTAAGACACTGAAAGGTGTCTGCAAAGATTCTAGACCTCCAATTCGATCGACATTCACAATTAACGATTTGTGCTTCGACTTAACTGCAAAGGCCACATATTTGAATCATTCGACGCATCTTCTCTTTGTGATCAAGCTTCAAGTACCCCATCTTTTTTCCAAGATCGGAGCATTCTCAGAACTTGTAAGTTTAAATCTTCATGAAGCATTCCGCCTAAAATTCAATCGGGTCTGACCCATGCGGACAGTTGTTCCAGTCCTTCCTCTGCTCACTCCGTCGCGCGTTCATGGACTTAAGCGTCCCCAAGCGGCCTAGCACACCCCCGCCGCCGGCCCCCCTGCGGCCGCTCTATCATCCGTCGTCTCCCGTGTCACCACCGTTGACCGGCATGGTTCACTTCCCAGCGCCTACCGCATCCTCGCCGCACAGGGCCCCGCCGACCACCGGCCTCACCTCCTCGGCACCTTCGGCGGGCGTCTCCGTAGAGCCACCGGCGTTTACAACGGGACTTCTTCCCGGTGAGTAATATTTTTTATATACATGTATTTATAAAAAAATAAATGAATGTAATTTTTAAATAGAATAACGAATTCTTTATTTATGTAAGTAAAACATTTTAGGTGTTTTATATTATCTCATGCATTTAAAAATAACTCTGTTTTATAAAGTAAAACGTTATAATATGACTGTTTCTTATAAACAGGAAAAGAATGTACATATGTATCCTGTGTGCTGCAAAAAAATTAATTATGTATTAGTTAATTAATTATTCTTTGTGTGGCTTGCTATCATAAAATGACGTACAGTAAAGTAATTACTATTCCATATTTTCTAATTAAAAAAAATAAAGATTTACTTAAATAAAAGATAAATTGTATAAACTTATGATCGCGTTTAAAATAAAGGAATCTTTAATTAAATTTATATTACCTAAAAAAAAACACACATCTGATGTTTTGTATCATCATAAATTCAAAACTATGTACCATGCATTAAAACATTATAAAATCGCTGTTAGCTACAAACAGATAAAGAATGCACATTTGTATGCTGCATGAAGAAGTAGAAAAAATTATCACTAATTAATTATTTAATTATTCATTGTGTCGCTTACAATAATAAAATAATCTGCCTTAAGGTAATTACTATCCCGTTTTTTATATAATTATTTTAATTCCACATTAAAAATAATTTAATAATGATTAAATTTAATGAAACATAAACTGTGCATACTTATGATACTTTTTAACAACGCCATAATATATGTTTAGTTAACGTATGTTTTTGTTTGATAAAGTGCATCGAAAATCAAGAATACTTTGGACATTTTTTTTATGTCGGTTATCCTATATATGAGTCTTTCGTGTTATAATATTTCCAATTTTCTTATTTACTACTATCACTATTCGTAAAAGACAAGTAACAACAAAGCCATTTCGTCTATAATAAAAACAGTGAATAACTTTGGTTAGTGAACAACATAAGAACAGTGCCACAAAATCATGCCTGAATGATTTTGTTATTTAATTTTTTATCCTCACGCGATACATCTGTAATCATGAAAAAAATGTAAATATTTTTTCTTGTGCTACCATTTATGCATGTGTTATTATAAATATAAATCACTCATATCATTGCATTCGAACATTAATTATAAAATATCGTATTCTGTGAATTTTCTTTATTCAAAAAAAAAAAAAAAATCCCTAATGTTTGAGATAATATTTT
The DNA here is from genome assembly GCA_019973955.1 of Trichonephila inaurata madagascariensis. Classification (NCBI taxonomy): domain Eukaryota; kingdom Metazoa; phylum Arthropoda; class Arachnida; order Araneae; family Nephilidae; genus Trichonephila; species Trichonephila inaurata. Next base: position 279,714 of record BMAV01023179.1, on the reverse strand, counting down.
AAAAACTATAAAAAGAAAAATAATAACAATTATTTTCTTTACTATTTCCTGCTAATTTTTTTCATCACCTGTTAAGATAAACTAAATAGTTTGCTAATCTACTTATCAAAACTTGCTTCTTGCTTATCATTAATTTTTTTTTGTGCACTTTATATCATTATCAACCTGTATTAGGGGGGAAATTAAGATCATTATCTCTGTCAAAAACAAAGCAAACAGATTTACCTAGAAACCTTGAAAATTTTTTGTTCAGATGAATATTGAAATTAATGCAAATTAAGAATTACGAAGTAACTCACTTATACACAATAACTCCGAATACCTCCCATTTATTTAATTTTTTAAAAAACAGCAATGGCAACATATAACTTCTACATATACCCATATAGATGCTTGATATGCATATAAGATACATTTTCGGTAAAACATCAATTACTTATTCATTTTTATAACAAATTATGTCGATAATGAGTTATGAAAACTGGAAGTTTAGGTCATTCATTCTGGTTATGCAAGACGCTATGGAGGGAAAAAAATCAAATGTATTAATGTGTGCATATGACACTGGTACTGAAAAACACAAAACCCAGGCAGGCTTGTCATATCCTCTTCCTTTCATTACAATATCTTTTTTTTTTTGTATGACGTATTGTTTATTAATTTCCACATAACTTAGGGAACAAATATTGTATTAAAATACTCACCCAACGGCTACATTTGAATTATTTATTGAATTACTAAGTGAATTTTATATTTAATTATACACAATAATTAATTTTAATTGCACATGACCAGATATTGGACGGGTATATTTAATTAGCAAAACAAGTTAATTAATATAAGATTAAATAATGTTAATAGTTATTTCCTAATTTGATAATTTGAAAATTCAATTTGCTGTTATTTTTTTCATTTCACTTGAATTCTGTTGCACTATTTTCCAATTGAAATGATTTAAATACGTTCAAAAAAGTTTCATCTATAACTTAACAATTAATATTTCTGGAAATTAGTATATATAGCATCTAAAGCAGGAGATTCCGTATTACAAGGACATTTTAAAATTAAATATTTAAGTAAAGCTCCTATTATTTATAAAAATGTTACGCATTATTTTGTAAAGAACATTAGCTAATTTTTATTAAATTTAGTACCAAAAAAAATTTTTTTAATGTATTTTTGAGTTAGAAAAAATGATTATAATATTAAAGTTAAACTTATGTTTCACTACTATTTAAGAGCTTGTAGTCTGTTTTTATGCCTTTAAAATAATTCTATAAAATCAAAAATTAGTGTAACAGTACTTTAATCCTCGAAATAAAAAAAAATTTTTTTTTGAAGTTTAAAATGCGCTTTAACTCCAAAGTTCTCAAAATCTGATGTTTGCTTGTTAAAGACATTTTTTTTACAGACCAAATTTCTGTAGTATAATAGGTAAGACTTTAGTAATAATAAAATATATTACTAAATCATTCAGAAAATATAAAATACACGTATATTAATGAGATTGTTTCTCAGGTTTGTTTTTAAAGCATATTTTTCATAAATTAAACAATTGTACTTTTTGTTATAAAGAGAATTTTAATTACTTGATTACTCGGAAAATGCTGACAGAGAAAATTTCCTAAGATACATTTTGAACGATATTGCGGCAGTCCAACAATATGAATAGATTTAATAAGGCACATGTATTCACTTTATTTCATGTTTTTACTTTTCTTTAACAATATGCAGACATGCATAGAAATATGTACACTTACGATCTAAATTAATTGATTCGTTATAAAAATCTTTCTCGTTCTTAAATATATTCAAAGACAAAAAAAGTTAAATAATACAATTATACGTCTTTTAACTCAAAACTTATACAATACTAGTGTATTACTCATTTAGAATTGTTTTAAGTTCCAATACTGTGAACTTTTTGTAAATACGATGAAATTAAGCTTATTGAAGCTTTTACTGTAATTTTTTATTCAGCCACTTACACACATTCTCGTGAAAACATGGCTACCTAGGCAGAAAAATAATGACTTGGAAAAATGTTTAATTTTATAAAGAAAATTAAATTAAAAGTCATACATTACATAAAAATTCGAATTTTAAGTATATAAAATCTACAAAGTTTCTTCTAATGCCTATAATGGGGCTGTTGCGAAGCTAAAAGTTTATTCAACGTGTATTACAAAATAAGTTGATATGTAGCCGACTTCACAACAACAATCTCTAAATGACTGAGTGAAGTTGGAAACAATTATGAAGACTTTTGACGAACTGCATTCAATTATAAATCTTTAAGTCATATACAGTTGGACCTCTATTTAACGAAGTAACTAAATCCCTCAAAAAAGTTCACTATATGGAAAATTCGTTAAATAGAAATTCACCTTTTATTATACTTAAAAACCACATACAAAATTGTAAATTCATAAACATTATAGATTATTTAAAAAAAGTAATTCACACTTTTTTTGAAAATTAATATATGATTATTTTATGCATCTTACCCATCAAAAATAAATATGCAAAGAAAACAAAAATTAATAAAAAGAAGTTGTTCAGGAAAACACTGTATTTTCAATTTTACAAAATAATTTTATATTAAAACTAATGAATTTTCAACGAAATTTTCTAATTTTAAGCCTGCGAGTAATTTTAAACGTTGCATTATTTTATAACCAGTAATTTTAAGCATACACTACCACATGCACCCTTAAATTTAGTTACTGATAAAATCTGTTAGCTTTATTTGAGTTCCTTATTTGAAAAATTATGGCCATTTCAATGCTCTCTAGGTGAGTTAGGCACCTGGTAATACCAGTTCAAGATCCTTGATCATCATAAAATGTGCTAACAGAGAGAATAATTTGAAAAATGTCCTGAAATATTCTAAAAATAGAGAGAAAAAATCGAACTATACAAGAGAAAAAGTTCCTTGTACAGAAAATGTACTTTGTAATGAAAATCGTAAAATGTTCTTTGTTTCCAGGAAAAAGTTCACAAAATAGAGAAACTCGTAAAATAGAGGTTCGTTATATGGAGGCTCGACTGTATTTTTAAGGTTGCCCCAGTGTTGGAGAGCCGGAATTTTTTTTTTTTTTTCGGATTGAAAAATATCCTAATATCCATACCGATTTGAGTGGTTATATTATATACATTACAGTCAGTATCTCACACAAGGGTGAGTTTTAGGGGTTCAAACTCCTCCCATACAATAAGATATTTTTAATTTTTACTATAAAGATTACGCCTCAGCGCTTTCATCCACTTGTTTTTTAAACTGTGAACCTCTTCCATAAAAGTTGCCTGTGTACGCCATTACATCCGGTTGTCATACACCTTATAATTAAAATCCAAGAGAAAAATTCTTTAGAAGCATCTTATAAAATGAAAAAAAAAAAGCTTGCATTTAAAATTCGATATAATAGGTGATGTGAGAAGCTTATTTTTTTTTTTAAAAAAAAAGAGTTTTCCGTTAAAAATAGAATTAAGAAACTATTAGAATAACCAAAAATGTTTACTTATCGATTAAAATAGATGTACTTATTTCAAAATAAAATCTCGCTCTTCTCTTATACAAAAATAAACAAGTTCGTTACAATATTAACAAGTAATATAAAAAAAAAAGTTTTAAGTCAATTCCTACTTAGATCAACAAAGAAAAATTTTTATTTTAGCTACTTTTGAGGAAATAGTTACAATTAATATAAATATGTATATACGTAGGACTGAATCACAACATTAAGTGGTAATTAATTTTTATTAATTATCATTAAAGTATCATATTGTCATTCAAAACAATCGTGTATATAAAATTTCCGTTCAACTGAATGCTTTAAAGCGTGAGAAAAATAAATCTCTTAAAGTTTTGACCCAAGTCGCTAAAAATGAAACCACCGTGTCTGTATCTGTAACTTTTTTAATAATTAGCTTTAGTCAATTAATTTTAGCTAAATTATCGTATTTTTATCCAAAACAATAGTGTATAGAAAATTTCAGGTCAAATATGCGCTTTAAAATTTGAGAAAAAAATCTTTTCAAGTTTTGACACAAGTCGCCAAAATGGTCATTAAGTCGCCAAAAATTATGCCAATGTGGCTGTATTAGTAATTCTTTGAATGATTAGTTTTAATTAATTAATTTTTATTAATTATAATTAAATTACTGTATTGTCATCCAAAATAATCGTGTGTATAAAGTTTCAGCTCAAAATTGAGCGCTTTAAAATGTATTTTATTAACAATTGAAAACTCTACCAAGATAAATAAATATATAGAGAGAGAGTGTGAGCTAATAGTAGGAATTGAAAAATTAATGAATAAATTTGTAGCATATATATTTATAGGCATATAATACGGTTGAAAGGATACTAAGATACATATATATATATATATATATATATATATTATTTAATTTTTATTTGTTTGTACATCAGAGACATTTCAATTTTTTAAAATTTAAAGTAAAGCTTATTATGCTTCAATGCATATAAGTACATTACTACAATGCAAATACAAAATTATTATTGTTGTTTTAAATCCTCTTGGAGCAGCAAAGCCTACATCAAGTCCATTTGTTCTTTTCGCATAAGAATGTCACACAAATACAAAATTACGTGAAAATAAGAATTTTTCATTAAAAAATATGCTATATATATATAAATATATATTTATATCATGACTAGGTTTATGGATTTACAAGGAAAGTTGTAGATAATGCTTTCACAACAGTTATATTTCTACGAATATTCAAATTGATTACATTTAATAATATTTTATAAAAACTATACCTACATTTCAAAAGTTTATTTTATAATTTTTAAATAAAAAAATTTTAAGATATTTTAGTCATTTATTATTTAAGATATTTTTTTGTCATTCCAAATTTTCATAATGTTTTATTTAAAAATTCATATTTATAAGATAAATTCTGGGAATTAAATGTCCATCTTGATTTTTGTTTAAAAAATTTGCTTTTCTAATCTGTTGTTTTTTTATAATAGTTTTCTTTGAACTCTTTTTATACTAAGTCTTTAATACGTGCTTTCATTATATACTTTAAATTTTTTTTAAAAATTAGTATTTTGAAGGCAATAACGATGTTTTCCCTAAAATATTTTACGTGCAAAATAATATAAGCAACATAATTTTGCTCAAACATTATGCTTCAAAAAGAATAATTCATTTTCAAACTATTAAACGATCTTAATCGTGCTTAGGTGTTTAAAATTAATTCTAAATAAAGCAAAATAATATTTTTATTTAATTTGATAACTTTTTTGAACTGAAGTTTTTCCCCAATCAATTACTTTCTCAAAAGTTTCACTAATTAGAAATGGCAGCATTAATTCTGCTTCTTTGCATTCGAATATCAATTTATGTACCTGAATGTATCTTCAAACGGAGAAAAACTGCTATTGAAATATCATCCTCCGGCAAAATAATTAATTTATTGCACAAGGCGTAAGGTTAATAATTAGTCATGGCTGTTTAGCCCTGAAGCACAAAAATGATAGACAATAAGAATGAATCAGTGTCAATATAAGTTAGTTATTACAACTTCAAAAGTAATTTATATATTTTATCTGAAACAGCTTGATTCATATACACTCTAATTCATACAGAATGAATAAGAATCAATTTATTGTTTCTCTTGAGGTATTTTTATATAGTAGAGGATACTTTTCCTCCCAGACAATTAAATTGGAATAAAAAGGAGTTTTGCTTATATATATATATATCAGGGGAATATGCCGAAAAAGTTTTCGAAGAGAAAAAGAGATTCAACTGATGTCTCAAAATTAATGTTAAAAATTTTATTGTTTATTCAATTTCTACTATTAGTTCATAATCTCCCTATATATATATATATATATATCTTGTTCAAATTTCCAATTGTTAATGAAATACTTTCTATTCATGCATTCAAGTTCAAATACATTTTTTTAAACTTGTAGTGGATGACACTTGATGTTAATACAGATTTTTCAAATATTAATTTATTAGTTAGACTTAATGAAAAAATAGTAGCAACAAAAATAATAGTCCAACAACTATATATAAAAAGGAAAATCTCTCGTTGTGTCCCTGTAGCGCAATGAATAGCGCGTTGGACTTTTAATCCAAAGGTCGTAGGTTCGAATCCTGCCTGGGATGGCCTAATTTCTCAGAATGTGATTTATGAATGGTTAAATAGTAATAAAATCCAATACCATACATAGAAAGAACAATCGCTTTCTATTTTGCCACTTAATATTGTGATTCATCTTATGTATATGCATATTTTATTAATTGTAATGATTTAATAAAAAGTATCTAAAGTGAAAATTTTCTTTGTTAACTTAAGTAGGAATTGACTTAATTTTTTCTTTTTATATTACTTGTTTCTAAGAGGAAAAGAGGGCTTATGTGGCAGAAGGGAAAATTGATAAAATTCATATTAGTTAATCGAACATTTAACTTTTTTAAAAGAAAGTATAAATATTTAAAATTTTACTTTATTACAAGTATAACAGGTTTAAAATTACGCCACAAATTAATCCTTTTGGGAAGGGGTTAGAGCAGGGGTGCTCAAACTTTTTTGCTGGGCCGCATATGTATGTCAGTTATTTTATGCGGTCCGCATACATATGTTAGTTATTTCACAAAGGCCACAACAAGAGGATAAATAGGGGAATAATGCTTTAAGACCAAGATAATATTTGAAATTTAAATTGTGGAAAATTGATCAAAATATTATAACTTCTGTTTTGCTTCTTTAATTATTATTTTTAATATATATATATTTTTTTATTATTTTTGTCTCTAACACTAAATTGGAATCAATTAAGAAACACTCCTTCACAATTTCTGCATCAGTAAACGGTTTCATATGATTATCAATAATATAACAAACTTCATAGAGTGTCTGTAACTGCAGTGATATTACCACTGACAAAACACTTTGTTGCTGTTGCAAAGATTATTCAAGGAAGCCTATTTATCACCTTTTGAAAGAAATCTTCGAGGAAAAGTGTCACTGAATGATTCCTATCTATCGATATTTTCTAAATACAGCACGTTCGTGAAAAATCAAACAATTACTGAACCATATTAGTTTTTCGCTACAAAATAGTCAACCTCCCAATCGTCTTGAAATGGTGTATTTTCTTCGAATATTTTTCGCTTGCAAGATATGAACGATAGTTAAAAATTAGTCCCACCCATAAAATTGTCGTTACTTCACTGTTGTCTGTTATCACTAATCGTAAACGTTACAAATGGGGGGATATCAATTCGCATTCGTACGACATAGACAGCAAAAAGCAAAATTGATACATTTGATTTCTTGACAAAAAATTTTCCGCCAAATTTTTAATACAATGTTCTTAAATAAGTAAATTTCTCAGAGCAATGGACCATGACTGGGCAACTTAAAAATGCTCGGTGGGTCGAAGGTTGAGTATCGCTGGGTTACCACTATATCCCCCGCCATTAGGCCTCCGATATTATATACATATCTAAATGCATAAGTATCTCTCACTTCCAAGTTCATCAAGTGCTTAGCGCAGTTTAGCCGTAGTTGGCTCTTGCACCATAAAACACCCGAAAAAAATTTCTTTGGGGATATTTCAGTGGAGAATGTATTTGTTGCTTTTATGATTTAGTGGTTATAAATAAAAAATAAAAAAAAAACTGCATATCTGATATCAGAAAGGATGTTTGTGATTATGAAAGATGGAAATTAATCTTTTGAAAAATCATAAGCTCTGATGAAGATATAATCTGAAATTTTAGAAACATATTGGATTCCTAAGAAAAATATAAGTTACTAGGAATCGCTATGGAAAAAAAAAGAATGTGAAAGAAAACAAAGTGGAAATAAATCATATACACAAACATTTTACATTTCTTATTTAAGACGTAGATAAAAAGTAACGAGAAAAATAATACATTCCAAAGTGAAATACACAAAATTAGGATTATGTAATACAATACCATCCGTTAGTCAGTTTATAAAGAAGAAAAAAATAAATCGATAAAATATATATTTTCTTTAAGAAAAGTTGCATTTGTAATTAAAATAGGGTTAATTATAGCCTTACATTGTCATGATATCCTTATATTTGTAAAGGGGGAAAAAACTTAAATGTGTTTAATGTTAAATTTTTATTTATAAAAATAAAAAACTAAAATTATTATTTTTGCCTTAGATTGCGACTTTATAATATTGTTTTTGATTATGAATCTTTCCAGAATTCTTTTACTTTTATTATTGTTTGATATAATTTAATTTAATTTACTTTAAAAAAAGGATATTGGTTAATTGTATTATAAGTTAAGAAGTTCCTTTTCGAAAAGTAGAATCTATTTCGATCAAGAAAATTAGTCAGACAAAATACTTTTCATACGCTATAATGCCAATGAGAATTTATTTCTAAGTTCAAAACTCTCAGATCACACACATAAATCTTCTTCAAAAAGTAGTTAAAATACAGACAATGAATCGCGAACTACAATATGCTTATTTCTAGAAATATTCGATAAAAATGAAGACTATATAAATTATAAAATTGAATATCAAGCGTCTTTAAAGTCCATTATAAGAAAATTCAGAAAAAAATTTAATTTCCCTAATACAACAGATAGATACAAAGTTACATTTAAACGGAGAGGTAAATCAGAAACTAATATTTTACAATAAAAGTATTTATATCACTTTACTATAAACTCATTTGGGAATAAATATCAGATTTATGTTATTACAATAGTTATTTTTGTCATTTAGGAAATAAAATATGCTGCTTGCCCGATGTTAATGTGTTCCAAATTGTTGATGAAAACACATCTCGTAATAAGTTTTTAAAGATAGAAAATTTGAGAGAAGTTATGTATTAAGAACAGAATATTATATTGCTTCTAATTCTGAATAAAATCAGCAGTTTGTGTTATTTGTCAATGGTACAAAAAAGTATAAAGAGTAATGCAGAGATTTTTTTTAAAAGTTTGATTGTTCTGGATTATAAATTTACATAACTGTTGAAAAAAAAAATTGGTAAACATCTTTACATAACGCAGTGCTTCTCAAACTTTCTATACTTGCGACCCAATTTTCAATCATAATTTTCATCACGCCCCCCTCCATACAATAACATGTAATGAATTCAGTAATAATATACTTTGACGTAAAGCTACAATTGGACTTTAATTATAAACCGTACAAATTATCAATAAAAGTATTTAATTTTGCATATAATTTTATGACATTCCCATAAGGTCACTGGTAATTATTAAACCTGTTCTTATCACTGTTAAATTAATTATGAAACACATTGCGCAGTACTGATACATTTATAAGTGTATTATATCAGTGTAAATCTGTATTTTATGATGTCAGAATGTATTTTGTTTTGCTTCCTTTCAGTAAGTTATTAATTTTTTAAAAAATAATCTTTTGTTTTCGACTTTTCGATATACTCGCGCCCCCCTTATAGGGTTACCACGCCCCTCTTGGGGGGCGCGCCCCACAGTTTGAGAAACACTGACATAACGTATTAGGGAACTGTGTGCATTAAATTTTAGGCATGATCAAAGGTTAGATGTAGTGAAACGTAAGACATACCTAAAAGATTTATCTAGGAAAAGTCATTCAGAGTCATTAGCCTAAAAGAGTGGTCCCGAAGACCCGGGCCGTGGATGAAAAGGTACCGGACCACCAAAGGAACATTAAGCTATTTCTATTTCATTTACTGTGATATATTTCTCACGGATTTCTGTAACTTTCCACGGAAGGAGAAATCACTTTAGATTAATTATTTGGTGCAGGTTTGGTAGCATTTCATTGTGAAAGGATATTTAAGCACAATTCAATTAAAATTATTAAATCAAAATCTAAAATGTAAACCATCAACGTCTTCCCGTCAGCGGACCACGGTTAAATTATCAAATTTTGACCAGTCCACGGTGATAGAAAATTCTCAAACATTTTTATTATTTAAAACTTTTTTTTATATAATTCTTAGATTTATAAGCATATTATTCAGAGATAAAAAAAAATTAATTACATAATATTAAGAACTTATCCATATTTCTGTCTCTTGTGCACGTTCTTTGCTGGAATAGATAAAGCGTTTTTCAACAAAACCAGAACTGAATTCATAAAAGATTCATAATTCTTTTTCTAATTAAATTATAGAAAAATATGTACATGACCAGGAATGGTGATCAAAACAAATGTTTAAAACTCGATAAAAGAAATGCATAATGTATGCAACAAAATTTCTTAACTTATCAGTATACTTAACAAGTTTCTATTCTGTAATTTTCTACTGCATTTCTATTTTTAATTTACAATAAGCTTTTAAATTTTAAAACTTTAAGTCCTCAGGTTCTTTTTTCTTCCACTATCAGGTAATATTTTATAGACCTGTATGCTTCATAATCTTTCCCGAAAAGTTGTTCCATTTGCATTAATAAAAATTTAAATTACGTAGACGTATTATCAATAAATAAGATAAAAGTATAGTTTGTATTCATATTTCATATTTTGAAATACATATGTTGTTAGAACATTCCAGACATTAAATATTTTACGGAATGCTTTGTTTTTCCATTTTCCTTACGTTTGTCTCTATTTCTTTTCTCACTTATTTTTATTTTTCAATAAGGAGATCCAAAGTTTTAATCTTGAATTTTATTACCTTATTGCAGGTTTAAATCTTGATAATTTTCCAGTGGCATCTTTTTAAAAAAACTAATGTTGTATTTCTTGATACTTACACTTTTATGCAAGTATGAATGTGCTTTCCAAAGAAGAGACGTATTATTCTAGAAAAATAATTTGTGTCTGAGTTTAGTTTATATTTTATTTAAGATTAAGTAAAGCGTCTAGAATTAGAAATTGTGCTTGGATCTTTTCGTGAAGTTACTCCTTTGCACAATTAATAGCAACCTATATTGTTTCAAGTAGATTAAAACTTGAAGAATTAAATATTTTTTATGCTCACATTGTAAAGTATAAAATTAAAAATAGCGATGTAAATTTTTTTTTAACTTTTTGACTCCCTAATATATAATTTCATTTTTTTTCCTTGAAAAAATGTAACGACATAATGATTTTAGAAACATCTTCTGTCAGTGTATCGGTATATATTTGCAATAATTCATAGCAATAAAAAAACTCTTTCATTAATTATTTATTTAATTGAAAGTAAATACTTATATCATTAGGTTTTGAGCCTTTTGAGAGCTTTCTTACATATCAAGAGTTCAATTTCTCGTGTCTCTTTTTCTGTATAGAAAGAGAGATAGTCCAGAAGCTTTTTTTCCTTTACCTGAATTATATTATTTATGATATTTTATTATCATTTTGCGTTTGTGAGAATTACATTTTATAAATATTAAATAAATTCAGGGAAAATAGAATCGAACTAGGTGATTTTTGGACTTGATGCCTATTTTATAGAATTCGTAGAATTAATTTGTTCAAGTTCAGATTGGATTTCACTCTCGCGCTCTATCGGGTTCGATATCCATATTCATCATCTTTCTTCAACAAGTAACACATTGCTGCGATATTTAGTAACACATGAGGACGAGAAATTTTAGAAACATATTCTTGCAAAAAGAATTTATTTTAGTATGTGGAATCAGAGGTTTCCGTTTTTGTTTATAGTTTTTTTTCTTTCGCTTCATAATGTGCTGAACATACATGCTTAAGTACATTCTCTTGAATATAATTTATTACTATATAAATGTAATAATTCCCTCTAGCATCCTTTTAACTAACTCTTTTTAATAATATTTAAACAAGCTTTAATTCTTTGGTTCAAAACTAACGCTTTAATCTTAATCGTAATCAACTAGTATCCGAAATCCCTGTCCCGCCCATTTTAACCAATCAGAACTCTTATTATAAAATAGTCACACGATTGTCACTGCCGGTATATAAAGCGAAAATCTTGTGTGATCGCACTTTTTTGTCTTTGTGTTTTATCACGTAGAATATCGCTGCTTATCGCCCTTTGTCTGTTTTAAGGAAGAAATAGGGGACGAGACAATTAATATATGTATATGAGCTTTGTTCAGGTGCTAAACATAAGTACGGTATTTCTTTTTTAATTGTCTCGTCCCCTGTTTCTTCCTTAAAAATTAACCTACTTGCTTCGTTGTATATAGCTCGTTTCCACCTGAGAAACGTTATGTTAAAACCCTTCATCTGCCTGAGCTCACCAAAGTGATTTATACATAGATAGCTTATACAATAAATTACAGATAACTTATACAAAAGTTATAGACTTATACAATTAGTAATTTATTAGTATTGAACAATCTAATACAAAATTTAGAACTAAAGATACTGTGGTAGAATTAATTATAAACCACTTGATGAAATCTATAAAAAAAATTTAAAAAAAAGTTTTTTTTTATTTAAGTTTTAATTTTTTAAGTATCAAAGTTTTGCAGAGTTACAATTTTCAAGATTTAGAAATAATTAAACATACAAATATTGAAAGTGATAAATGAAAAGCATGCATTGCAAACTGACCTCAATATATTTGAAAAATACATACAGTTAAATACGTTGTTAAAGGTTACATACACAATAATGAATAATTTAAACGAGCTGATTTTAAGTACACATGCTACTCGTGATAGAATCATGGATAAAACAAAACAAAATTTCATTGATTTAAAAAAAAAAAAAAAGCTGCCCTTGGATAAGACTGCTTGCGTATGACATTCTAAAATGATATTCATATTTTAAAGTGTGTTTGTTTATTCAAACTAGACATTCTTACACCTTCAGGGAAATTTCTCGAGATATTTCTGTAACTAATGTGATCAACATATTTTAAGTAGATTTCTAATAAGCTGTGTAAAAAACTAAAAGAAGAAATAAAAATTCCCAGGTAAATTTTGTATTAATGGTAAAATGAGTGAAAATGGATATAAATGTTCATTTTCACGAAAAAGTATATATCTTTTCAAATAAGACATCTTTTTTACTCTTTAAAAAATGAAACTTCTGACAAAAGTGTCACAAGTTTCTTTAACTGTTACTGGTAACATATTCTTTAACAAGAACTCTATAGGGGAAAATTTCCTTCATGAACCATTATGACAAATACGCAAGACAAGAAAAAAAAAAGGTGTGCTTATTTTTATTTTTTAATTACGTTTTAAATATGAATATTTTATTTGGTAGAAGAAAACCCCTAAAATGAGCTTTTCAAAATATATATGTAAAATTCTATGACAATTTAACTGATATTTTATAAGATACGTTTTGCCGAGACGAATGAGGCAAAGATCCAATTTCGAGGGAAAACGTTAAATATAATTTTAAAAATCTAAATACCAAACAGTAAACGGGATTTATAAATTTAAAACCTTTGTTTCTTAGTTATGTTTTTTTTTAATTTACATATTTTATTTATTTGTGTCGATATTTAAGATTTTTCTGTTTTTTCCCTGTGGTTGAAATGACGTGTATTTTAAAACGACAATGCGTAGTGGATTCCAATTTCAAAAATCTTTTAATAGTTAGCATGTGTCTGCTAAACTTTGCTTCAAAGGCTTCAGTTATTTGATAAAAGTTTACATAATTTTTAATTGATTTATCCCAGTGGACTGCTTCGTTATATAAATCTAAGCTAAAGAATTTGTAATGTTAAACTTACTTTTTACAAAGTCCTTGTCCTTGTAACTTGTATTGTTTATTTTTGATTTCTCAAGTAGGTATTTGGCACAAACCCTACTAGTGAACAAAATCGCCCGGGGGGGGGAAGAAGAAAAGAAGTATTTTAGGCTTTCTGAGATAATCCTGGATATTTGAGTCGAGAGATCATCTTGTTTATTAAGAGCAAACAGATAAGAATACTGAATGCTGTTACCAATAAACCCTTATAGTGCCTCGACATTTTGCTAACACACAAAAACAGTGCGATAAATTTTGTGATATCTTCGAAAAATTGTATACAGTATTTTGAATAACAATTAACTATGTATCTAGTCCATTAAAAACTGACAGTTTCCTTTTTTTAAACATATTTAATATTTTACCTCTGTTTCTGCCAAAACACATTTAAATTCTTCTGATACAAAGAAAAATGAAGAAAAAGGTGAAAAGTATCATGATATTAAATAAAAACATATTCCTTATGCACATGCCATTTTCAAATTTTCCTTACCAACGGATTTTTTTTTTTTTTTTTTGAGGGGAAAAAAAATTCTAGCTTTGCTACTAATGGCCTAAGAAATCATAAAATTGTCAAAAAGTCAGAACAAAATTCATTGAAAAATTGAAAATTACAGTTTTATGCTTCCTTAAATGGGATATATACCAAATTATCTTTTTTTAAATATACACGTGCGAGTTAATCTCAAATAAAAGTGATGAACTTTTAGGAAATATTTCTATGTAAAATTTTACAAACAACAGATTTAGTTACTTTAGAGTTGTTTCATATATACATACATAAAGGAGTTTATTATATATGATAAAATTTTGAAAGGTGATCAAATGACACTTTCACTCGTAAAAAAATAGTTCTCTTGACGTCTGGCAACTAAAAATAAATACTATTTTTCCCCCAAAAAAATTCTTTTTTGTATAATCATAACTATTACTTTAAGGATTCTACGCTTGTGAAAGAGTTTAATTATTCAAGTTGTTACAAAGAGAAAATTTTAGTTTTTAAGTTACTACATGTAAAAAAATCGAAAACAAAACTAAATCAGCTAATGATTTGTTTTACTTAACGTTATAAAAACTGCATTAACTAGCATAATAAATTACGTGTGACTTCATTAAATCATTAATATGACTTATTTTTCTGATGTGATAGCGTAAATGAACTTAAATTACAATAATCTTTTAAATTTAAAGAAAGAAATAATGGCTATTACATTGCCAATTTTAAAATTGAGAAAAAAAAAAAAAAAAAAAAGCAGAATTTCTTACAATGTTGCCACATACTAAAAGATTAAGTAATAAAATAAATAGAATAAATTCCAGGAAATGTTTCCAACCAAATTTTTAATGCAGACGATAATTTATCATAAAAAAAATTAAAGAAAAATATGAGTACAAATATCCTTCTGAAAAGAAATATGACACAAATACTAAGTGAGCAAAAGCTTATGATTTCACCCGACTTAAGCTTTAAAAAACAATATATTATCTCCAAAAACAAGTTTCCTAGAGGCGTATAATTCAAAATTCTAGATGGAAATACGCATGCTTGTCTCGTGGTGTCTTGTCAGCATGTAAATTAGGAAAGAAAAGATTTTATCAGCAAAAAGATGTTTGTATGGTTTTTTTCCACGAAACCCGATTTAAATTACCAGAAAAATCAAATTTAGAGGATTAAATTACTCTTATCGAATTAAATCAAAACTAAATTTGCCTCCTAATGAAACATGTTTTTGAGAAAAGAAAAAAAAACGAAGAAATGCCGTGGGTAAATTTATAAATTGCCATTATTCTCTTGTGCGCTGAAATCTTTACTTTGTACTATTTTTTTTTTCTTTTTCCGAGATAGAAACAAATGTTATTGTCTAAAGAAGTTCAAATTTTTTTATATTAGTTTGTATAATATTATTTCCTTCCAGATTTTAAAGCTAATAATTTATTGCTTGATTTTTTTTACGAATTATTAAAGTATTTTATGCTCGCAGATATTTATTAAATTTTTGGATTGATTTTTACAATGTAGAAAATATCTTAAGTAGATTGACTATACTCAAAATTTGAACAAAAAGTACTTTCAAAACAGAATACTTAGTATAAAAGTCAAAAATAGATTTTAAATAAAACTATTATAGCAGAGAAATATAATGAGTATGTATTTAGCGAATTGAGGAACGCTTAGAAAATGAGAAGTTTGGAAAAAGATAAATTTGGGATCAGCACAAGAGGATGATATATTTCAATAAAAGATAAATTTTCTGATTTAAGGGTACATGGTATGATTTATGAAAAAAATATTGATTTAATGGTTTTCACATATTTATGGGTGCTCCTTATGTATATTTATTATGCAAAACAATTTTTGTGCTCAAAATATGTCATGAAAACCCAACCATTTAAATTTTTAAAGAATCATTTAAGAGTTCCTGAAGTGATTTTAAAATGCTACTCCAACGACAATAATTGAAGAAAATGCACGAAATTTGGTTTACAGGTACATCAAATTATGTATAACAAAAGTTTGTATGTGTTTTGTGATAACCTCATTGATGTAATTGAAAAATGATTTTTTCATAAATGAGTATTGAAAATTCTTTAAAAAAATGTATTATAAATTCTAAATTCAATTTATTCAATAATAAAATTTTAAAAAAAATTAAGTATTACTGTGATTTAAAAATGCATACCAACTTTTGTTACATACATTGATAACAACACACATAAAAAATATCAAAGAGTTCGGCAACTAGGAAAAAATACCTAAGCATTTTAAATGAAGATAACCTAGTTATTTTTTCCCCGAGATAAAGCAGTTTAAAGTTTTAATTTGCCATTGGAATGTGAATAACAAGCGAACATAAAAATTGTCATAACTCTAGATTTTTAACTTTGAGCTTTCAAATTTTGTTAGGTTATAGAAAAATACATAAAAAATAATTGCGGTAAAAAAAAATTTAATTTACTTTTATTTATTTTTGTTAATTGAATCGTATTGTGTCTCTTTACAAAATGACAAAGTTATTTATTTGTTTTGAATTATTTAATATTCATACTTTTTAAAATTTCTTTAAATTTAAATATGCAAAGAGATAAGAACTTAAAATGTATGTAATTTGCGTATTCTATAAAACTGAATAAATTTTCCCACCTCAAATGAATCCAATTTTACTAATAATTAATTTTAATGAAATTTTTTGGTTACAATTGTGATTGATGAATGATTAATGCCGATCACGAAGTTGCTCAAGGCTATCCTATCTTTCAAGGATGATTTAATTTCCCAAATATGCACTCGAAGCGTTTTTAAATAGATGCCTATTTAATTGCAATTAGTAATTTCAAGAGTGGATACAGTGTATTTATATGTATATAATTATAAATATCTTCACGATATACATTCACATACGCATATAAAGGAATACATAACTTAGTTCTGTCAATTGGTTACTCTAAAATACCGCATTAAATAAAACCGCGCCAAGAGAAGATCTATTTCTGTAGGAAAATATGTCCCTCGTTCCCTGCAAATTCTGTTAAAAAATATTTTTTAAATTATCTATAATTAATGAAAAATAATATATGGGTAAAAAGTAAAAAATAACGAAACATTTTAATTTCTAAATGCTATGAATGATGAATAAAACATTACCTCTGAACGAAAAAGTCAAACCAATTTTTTTCAGCAGTTTTTTGCTCTTTTTTTTTTTTCTCCTTATACAACAACACAGAGTATCATTTTCTAATTTTCAATTTATTTCCAAGTCTCTGTTTTTCAGTTGGATCATTCTCTTTTAGTTTATTTGCACATCCAATGGCATTGAATCCTTCTTCTAGAATATTAAGTGAGAACAGTGGCGCACACAGGGGGGTCCTGGGGGTCCGCACCCCCCAAAACCCTTGATTTTTTTTCCGATTGATTATAATTCTAAGTATATAGTACGTAAAATTTAATTAAATATTTGTTATTAATGATTAATTTTATTAATTAATGCTAATTATTTATTCAATAATTAGTTTTTATTGTGTTTTGTTCCCGAAAATCGACAAAATCAAAAGGAGCCTGATACAAGAATGGTG
>BMAV01023179.1:251339-261866 GCA_019973955.1 Trichonephila inaurata madagascariensis | reverse complement strand
CCCCCCCCCCCTTGAAAAATTCCTGTGTGCGCTACTGAGTGAGAAGCTTCTGTTAGTAAATGTTCTACAATCTCACTTTCTTCTATTTTTTTTAAATACTGATGAGAAATCTGCCATCCAGCGAGTAAGAGTCCGTTTGAATACAATCAGCAATATCCATCGAGTCTAAGTCCAAAGGATATTCTAGTTTTAAAGCATCTGCTGAGATTGTATCCTTTTGAGCAGCGGTCGCCAAACTTTTTGACCTCACGGACCAGTAAATCCATAATTTAAATCCCGAGAACCACTTATAGTATTTTTTAAGTGTTAAATATATTTATAAAAAAAAAATTGTGATAAAGAACAAATAAAATGTACCTAGTTAATAAAAAAACCATAATAAAATAAACGAAAACAAAACTTTTAGCATTATACGTTCCATAGTGTGATGGATATTCCTGCTTACTTGAAATAAGGTTATGGATATTTGTATTATTTATAACCAATGTTGTTACTCCAAGATGAAGCACTGCATTTATTTCAAGCTGAGATCAGTACCGTGTTTTGATGAGTGTGACAGATGAAAAGGCCTCTTCACATAAATAAGTTGTGAAGAATTGAATCACAGTTTTTATCGCCTGTTCGCTAAGAAAGGGTATTCACTTTTTATGGAAAACTAAAACTGAGATCTTGATAAGGATGAATGGAATTTAAATTTGAGAGAGTTTCATCGGACGATAGGTGGATGAGGCTTTCTTTTCGATGCATGTTTAAATTATTATCCTGAATTTTCGTTGCAAACGGATCTATTTTCCACATATTACCATTTTTGGGATCTTCATTCTTTGGGTAATAACGAGAAAAAAGATTCTGTAAGTGATCCTAAGTGCTTTTTAGCTAGGGTTACTACTTGCTGATAAACATCACTGTCCTTCAGGTATTCATCAAAATTAGAAAACATCTGAAGATCGTCTTCAACCAGCCGCGTTTGCCTCAGTAATATTTTCTTTTGAAACGCATCCATTTTACTTCGTAGTGTGAACACGTCCTTATGTTGTCCTTGCAAGGATATGTTTAGTTCATTTAACAGGGGAAAAAAAATTTGACAGGTATGCAAGCTTTGCTAGCAACTCATTGTTGGACAAGAATTTTTGCAATTTCGGATTATTTTGTTCCCGGATAAATAATTTCACTTCTTCCTTTAAAACATAACTTAAAGTGATTAGTAAGTATATTCCACATTTTTCTGGGGACCAGCAAAATTTTCTCGCGGACCACTAGTGGTCCACGGACCACCACTTTGGAGACCTCTGCTTTTGATGATCAAACCGCAAAAATCATTGAGGTAAAACATATCTCCCCAAGCTTTTTTTATGATATTTTCACTGTTATGTTTCCATGGCTGTCTGATTTTCTCAACAGGAATTTTTGATATTATAATTTTTCCAAATGCTAATCAAAGATGAAACATTTTCACCTGAGATTTCTTGGACTGTCTGGGAAAGTGTTCGTTTCAAATAAACCTTTTGATCTGTGGAGGTGATATTTGTAGAAGAAAATGAATTCTGGAAGGACGATCTAATACTGACAAATTAGGCACTCTTCATATTAGCTGTGATAATCAAGAGGAAACATTTTGGCGTAAAATTGTCTCAAACCGCATAATAGTGCAGTATAACCGATATTTATTTACTCAAATTACTAACTGTATAGTAGTAGAGTCTGCACTGAGGGAAGATGCATAAAGCGAGGTACTATGTGTGTGTGTGTGTGTAAAATTATATATAGAAAACGTGCAATTTACGGTAAAAAAAATATACTTTAATGTATATTTTGGAAATAAAGAGTAGATCCTTAAAAATTTAGAATCTGTATTTAGTTACTTTAAAAACTAAAATACTAACCCATGAAATAGTATCCGATTCTCCCATATTATTCCAAGCTTTGAGCTTCGACATATTTAACGTGCCTTAACCCCTTAATGTGAGAGCTTTTAGGGGCATCAAAACCACCAACGCGATGGAAACCCCTCAGGGGCCTCACCTTCTTTAGGTGGGTACGGGTGTCACACAATCCCGAGGTACCCTAGTGATCTTTTCCCAAGGGGTTTACTGTCTTTGGTAAACACGGGTGTCACGACCCCGGGGTACCCCAGTGATCCTTCTCTATTTTCGACCCTCCATCTTGTCATCCAATTTCTTCTTTTCCCATCCAAACCTCAGACCTATGAATGTTTGGCGCAGTATAGCCAAAACTGGCTCTTGCGCCATAAAACACCAAACTCAACTCAACTCAACTCAGCGATGGGAAAACACCGACCATGAGTTCGTGATCTTAACTACTTGAACTTTTTTTTAAATGAATTATATGATATCATATCTCTAAAATGTATCTATTGTTAAAAATTTGTGTGATCTTGCACGAGCACAAAATTTCAACGAACTATAAGTTTGGTGATAAACCTTCAGTGATAAATAAATTTGATCAAATGATATAAGCATGTTATTCTAAAAACATTCTTCGGACTTTGATCTTAAAGAAAACACGAATACTTTGACACGAAATAAATGAAATAAATTTACTAAAATGTTACCATTCTTAATATTTTTAACTACATGATTTATATTTAGTTATTTTAATCAACAATACATTTTGAATAGTATGACGGAATTTCTTGGCAATACGATAATTTAACTTAAATAATTTTTTTTATTTTTTTAAAAAATAAAAGAAAATTTTTTGTAACTTTTTTTTTTTTTTCTGTACAGGCTTCTTTTCTCTTAGCAAATTTTAGATTACAATTAATTGTTAATATTAATCAGAAATAAAGTTTCACACATTTTAAGCTTTGTGTTTTAAATTTGGACAAAAATATGATTTTATGCATTTCATAATGAAGGCTCTTATATGACTAATAAAATGCACGTGTGATTTGAA
This sequence comes from Trichonephila inaurata madagascariensis, assembly GCA_019973955.1. NCBI lineage: Eukaryota > Metazoa > Arthropoda > Arachnida > Araneae > Nephilidae > Trichonephila > Trichonephila inaurata. Next base: position 258,950 of record BMAV01023179.1, on the reverse strand, counting down.
TTCGCATAAAAAGTATATCTCACTGTTTAGCTTTATATAAAGATAATTTTTATAAACTCTTTCTAGGATGAATTTCAGCATGTTGATTAAATATGAAGCATAACACTGATGATATTTCGGTATTAGATGCATATAGAATAAAAAGGGAGGATTTTCTTAAAAATTTGTGCGCTATTTTTTAAAAATTCGTATAAAATTAAAATAAAGATAATATGTGTAATTTTGAAAAGCTAATAATTCTTTTTTTACTTTAATGCACATTGATACATACAGAATACTAATGAAAATAGATTGTTTCATATTTGCATTAATTACGAAGAAAAACCCTGAAATATATTCTAATTTTTTTAATTTGTAGTTTAACTTATTTTAATCTTAGGGTTGATTTTACGATAAACTAAACAAAGCATAGAAGAAATATTAGAATATTTTCAAGAAGATATTCCAACGGATCAGGTGTATTAACAATATGTTCACATTTAAAAACATTCAGTTCGTTTTTATTTCCTATTTTTTTTATACTGTAGTCCTTTTAACGATTTTCCGGGGAAAAAAAGATTGTTTTGCAGTTTTTTTATATGTGTAATACATTCTGTATCAAAATTTCTTGGGGACCCTTTTTTTGAAAGTTAAATTAAAATGCTCGCATTAATAAAACTAATTTTAAAATATCAAAATGCTACACATGGCTTCTGTAGCTTGGAAATCTGTATCACCGATACGGTGATTGCTACGCCCTTGATTTCAATATCTGCAACTAAATCATTATAGCACGTACCCGGCGATTTATAAATTTACAACTTTATATAAATATTTTTTAAAATTATTTTAAAAATAAATCAAGAAAGTATGAGTAATCTCAGTTGCAAAGCTATTTCAAGTGTATCAGCATAGCCTGAGTACATATTTAAATTTGAATAATGATAATGACATTAGTGTCAACCGTCCTAATTAGCGTCAATTAATTAACTGCCCATTTTTTTTTAAAAAAAGTACAAGTCGTCTTCATATCACTGTTGTATCCCATAACAACGAACCTAGAACGACAAAAATGCGAGAAATTTCTCTTTACGGCTTCAGGTATTCATCAAAAATGCTTTCCAGGTTAAAAAAAAGAAGAATCATTAACAAGCATCATTAAAAAGAAAGGAGCCTTCTCCACAGCCTTATCACCTTGGCTAGACTTTTTGATATGTTTCTTATAACCACGATATTTCTTTACGATTATCAAAAGGACATAACTAAGTCGTAGTATCTCTTGCCGTGCATTTCAATCCGCGAAAAAGAAGACATTTGAATTTGGTCGACGGAGACCGAAACAAATAATCGCGCATGTTTTCCTTAAAGCTCTGCATTTTTACGAGTCAGAGGTGACTACTAGATGGTGGTACGGCGAAGGTGTGGGGTGAATTCTAAATCCGATGACCTTGTAATCAATTAAAACGGCATTTGTATGGGACGGATGGCTGAGATAAGCACTCATTAGGTCCCGTCCTTGGCTTATATGGGTGATCTTTTAAGATTTGGGATAAGGGATTTCTTTTTTTTTTTCCTTCCCTCTCTTTAGAGTCGTCGACGATAATTCATGTGCTCACGCAAATGCGATCGTATGAGAGTGACTTTTATAATCTGGTAGATTAATGCTGTAACATGCGTGGTTGTGTGGAAATATCTTAAGAGAGGTTCTCGCTGGAGGCTTGTTTGGTTTTATTTTTGTATGCCAAAAGCTTTGCGAGATCGCGGTCTGTAAAATTAAAGTTGTTTTTGCGTATGTGTGTGGACAATGTTACTTGTGGTAAATAGCGATGATAATGGACTTGTTTTTTTATATCAGCAGCCTTCAGGTGAAATACTTTTTTCTTAAAAAAAAATAAAAGCAAGAAAGCTATTTGAGTGTCATTTAAAAGTATTAAATACTTAAATGAGAAATGTATAATGTTGCAAAAACAAGAAATTTTTATAAAGATAATGAGCTTAATTCATATGACGTCATAGTTACATGATAACTGCAATCACTTGTTTCCAACCAATCAGTTCATATATTCTTATGACGTCATGATAAATACGATCATATATCTAACTAATCAGTTCATGCAGTTCGCTGTTGCTAAATTTAGCTTTTTGCAAAAACTTTTTTTAAAAAAAGTGCATATTTATCAACAATAATAACTCCCATAAGTAAGCAAAATACACTTGGTTTAAAAGTACATGCATAAAATAAGATTTTATCTTAATTCGAAGATCTTTTTGATAAAGAAATTTTTTCACAGAATATTTGAACATCTTTACTCAGTTATAACATCTGAAATTTTATCCATTATAAAAATAAATTCATACTTATTTTTTTTTCTCTCTTAAATTAATGTATGGGATCAATTGTACTGAAATTAGTTTCAATGACTTTTATTTTCAAATTTTTTGCTTTCATTTAATGTGATTATATTATTTTTTATCTCGTTTCGAGTCATTTGTTACAACTAGAGCTACATTGCTCCTCTAATAATAAATCATTTGTCTTGGATGAACATGTTATAAAATATAAAATTTTATTTTCTTCTTTCGCTATATATAATCTTATGTAAATTAACTTTGTGGTTTTGATTGCTGTGTTGTACGACTTATTATGGTTTATAAATGTAAATGAACAGAATATAAAAAAAATAGGCATCTGTGATCTCTATTGAAGGAAGTTGAAACTGATCAAGCAATTGAAGAACCTGATGAAGTAATACATATTAATCGTGATAGCGAAAGTAAATATGAGAAAAGCGATAAACATGAAACGTTTGAGTTGAATTAAAATTTTCAAATGTTGCCTTAAGAACTCTATCAAGAAAACTATGAAGCCATAAATGTAACACTTCGCCTTGTCACAAAAAGACATAAGCAAGAAAAGGTTCAACATGCTATTTGTAGATCATCAGAGAACAGCAAAATTACAATAACGTGAGCAAAATATAACAGTTTTGCTGGCAAATAACGTTCTTAAATTGTTAGTGAAAAGTGTCTGTGATTTATGTTCTTTATTAAGGTCACGCACATTTGGAAACTTTTTTGAATATTTAATTGCAATTAAGTTTAAATACATAAGTTGTAGTTTGATTATGTAAGTGAGAAATTTCATTCGTATAGCGTTTAAGTGATTCAAACTTACATAAAATTCTACATACTTGTAGGAAAATTTTATTGATTAATAGGAAATATATTCCACTACAGACACAGATGTTTGCAATTCCTGCTTTATGTATAAATTAGTGTCAAATACATTTTAAGAGAATAAAACCAATGAAAACGACTTATAAAAATTTTAGAAAAATATCCTAAGTTATAAAATAGAGAGTTAAGTTGTTCCTTCACAAGAGCATTCAAATTTAATAAATCATTCCTGAAAAATAAACATTCCAATAATTTTTCAATGATACCTTTCACAATGAAGAACTTTTTTTTTTTTAAAAAAAAATCCCAGACAAAATTCCTTTCTACTAACAAATAAAAGATAATCTTTCCCCCTATATTCCATTTATAAATTTTATGGAAAACAAAATATTTCCCAGCTAAAGAAAAAAAAAACTTTCACGTAACCCTACAAAGGAAAAATGCATCCATAGGTGTATTTAGGAGTTAAACATGGAATATAATTTTCATGAAAATATTAAATTATACGATGCTCGAATTCAAATTTCCCCATTAATTCCCTTTGACGGTAATTTTCCGCCATCGTATGCCTAATAGCAAAACACAACTAACAACCACTAACTCCGCTGCTTCTTCTAGAGTATAAAAAAATAAAAAGAAGAAATTTTTTTTTACAAGTTGAAGTAATGGATTTAAACATATACTATACTAATAAAACATATTTCACGCCATATTACTTCAGGTCTTTTGAACTCGACCGGCGATTTTTTTGCCCCAACCAAACAAAATGACACATTTCGTCTTCACTTTCCCGTCGCCAAATTGCCAAAGAAGAAATTTTTTCAGCCTCGATAAACACTGTTTTGGAATGAATCCCAGAAACAGAATCACAACTTTCGGTTTAACTTAGGAAGAAGGACGGTAGAAAAGGGGGTAAGAAAAAAAAAATTACATACACATAAAATAAATTTGCGCGTCACCAGAACCCGTAATAGAAGATTCTTCATCTTTCATGTTTACCCAAGCATAATACTGTGGGGCACATCATTTTATTTGCTTGTTTTTGTTGCATCGCTAATAGTAAGATACGTTTCGGATTGCAGTTTTCTCTTTATTTTCATTGCGATCTCTCACCCTTCTTATAGCCAGAAAGGCGAGGAAAATGTTTTCTCGTTCTATTATTCACCTTTCTGATCAGTGATGCGAAAAGATGAAATACAAGTCATCTCAAATTTTCATCCATCGAAATAGCCCGGGCTCATCCTATTCCAAATCGGAAACGGTGGTATTTGAATGAAGATTGCCAAGCACTTATCTTTCCTCTATAGCAATTTGGAACCAAGCTTTTCAATTTGCCTTAGCGATTTTTTGATTTTTTCCCCTCTTACTTGTTTATTTTATTTTATTTTTGTTGTAGATTTTTTTTCTGTTCATAGCCCTCTTCCAGTTTGGAAACTGAGCATTGTTATCTAGCTCCTGCTGAAGTAGACGAGCTATTCCTTTAAGGTTATTATTTAGTGTCTGATTAAATCCAGTTTGAAGAGCACACATATACACTCATGGGCACAAAAATTAGCGCACCAAGAAGAAGTCGTCAAAATGAAACGAAATTTTACATACGTAATGACTACTTTAATATAAGCAAATGATTAGAAAATCAAAGAAAAAGGATTATTTATTTGAGAGAAAAAGGCAAACGAACGGAGGATTTAATACCCTGTTGAACCCCCTCTATAGCGCGAATGCACGAAGTGATATTATCCGGCACTGAGGCATAAAAGTTCTGTATGATGTCTTGAGACATTTCGTTCTATATTTGCCGTGACATTGCCTCTAGTTCGTTCAAACTCGTGGGATGCCCAGCTCCCCGTCCCAAATGATCCCAGATACGCTTGATTGGAGACAAATCTGAAGATCGGGCAGGCCAAGGAAGGGTAATAACAGTGCGAAGACAGTCTTGTGACACCCTTGTCGTGTGAGGCCGAGCATTGTCTTGTTGAAAAATGGCTCCTGGGAGCCTTTGAAAGAGTGGCAACACATGTGGTTGTAGGATGCCATGGACATACCGCCGTGCTGTCTTAGTACAACGGATCAATACTAGGGGTGACCGTGTATTGTAGACAATGACACCCCATATCATCACATCAGCTGTGGGAGCGGTGTGTTGCTGTAAAGCAAAGGCAGGATTGAGGCGTTCACCACAGGATTTCCACGCACGAACACGATTGTCATCACTGTTGAGATTGAATCTGGATTCGTCTCTAAAGACGACCTGGTTCCAATCCGCTGCAGTCCAGTTTTCTCTTGCGTGGCACCACTCCAAACGGAGGCGTCGATGGGTGGATGTCAAGGGCAGCATACGTAATGGACGCCGCGATTCCAAATGTCCTTCAGCCAGGCGCCTTCGTATGGTTCGAGAAGACACAGTGGCCCCTAGTGAAGGTGCTACCTGCGCCTGGATAGCAGCTGATGAAGCAGTTGGCTGTATGCGTGCATTTCTTACGATGTGGCAGTCTTCTTGACGACTGGTCTGCCGAGGGCTTCCTGAGCCTGGTCTTTGTGTAAATGACATGTCTCGGATCCACTGATCCCAACACCTCCTCACAACTCAATCAGAGCGGCCTAATTGACAAGATACTCGTCTAGCTGACCACCCAGCTTCTATCATGCCGATGATTCTCCCCCTCTCAGACTGTGACAGCTGCTCATATTATCTTCGAAAACGGCGTAATGACATGTCTACATCAGCTCTTCCCTTGTAAACGATTCAGCACACTCAAACAAGCTTTGCTTACCTGTTTTATACTCCACGGAGAACGACGTTAAACGCCCTCTACTGGCTCTACGTAATGCGCAATCACGCTGCATTTCTAATCATTTGCATACCTCCCCGACATGTACCTTCATGCCAAGTTTCGTTACGCTTCCGCAATTATTTCTTGGTGCGCTAATTTTTTTGTCCATGAGTGTATATAGATGCAGTGAAAATCGCTTAACACGAAACTGAAATACTTTTTCATGCTAAAGGATATTGAAAAAAAAAACCGTATTTCAACGAAATTAAGTTTATTAGAGTACATTTTATTTAAATACATATATATAATGTATATATTTAATGAAAGTAAATGAAACAATAACATTCACAAGAACTTAATGAAAGTCTTAATGAAGTCTTTTAAAAAACAGAACATTTATTTTTGAAAAATAATCTGATATTTTTCGTTGCATTGTCTTTTGAATCAAGTCAACAAATTGTCCGATGTCGTCCATTTCGTTACGCATTTCACCATTGAAGTGTGCGTCTAAAAAACTGAGGATGCTTTTCATGTTCCTCATTTCGAATGACGCGGGAACAGAAGCTGCATTATTCCTTTCATTTTCTGCATTGGAGTCCACATCAATCATATTTTTTTTAGCTTTGAACAAACTCCAAAATTTCTTTGTTAGCCATAACTGAAGCTGTTTACACGTTAACATCACTTACTGCAATGAATTCTTCCGATGATATAGTAGGATAGTCCAATAACACAGAAACTTTCTCAAACATTTAAGTATCTGGTGTTTACCGTATTTTGTTCATTTTCTCAGAAGGGAAATCTTTTCGAGTAAAGCGATTATTTTTCTTGTTAAGAGAAAAAATAAATGAAAATACTTAGCGGTTTGTCGGGACTGTTGTATTATTTCGTGTTAATCGATATTTCGTCTTAAGTGTTTTCGCGTTAAACGTATTTCACTGTATATAAATCTCTACTTTTTTCATACTTCCCTATCATTTGATTTGTGCGATCAGTAAAATATATAGTTCTTTACATAAATACATTTTCGTTAAAGCATGCATATTTAACAAATTATATGTTGAACTTGATTTTAAACTTGGAAACTACGATGTAAAGCCAATTGGAGGACATAATACAGATTGCAAATGGAAATTTTATTTTAGCCATGTTACAGATATAATAAACATAATACACATCTAGATAACATATCGTATATTTGCATTAAAAATATTATTTACTGAACAAAAACAATCCCAATTATTCTAAGAGTTTTTCTAATGAAAAATTTGAATTTTTCACTGAGTACTAGCTATAACTGCGAGTTTTACAGTTTGGTTAAAGTAAATAAGGTAATAAAAACTAATTATATAGAATTAAGTTATTTTTTATAGTCAAATTTTCTCAGTAAGCTAAAATAAGTTTTTGTGAATCAAGGCAAAATAAACTTTAAATACAGGTTTTATAAAAAGATGTTTAATATCACACAAAATTTATTTTACTTATGGTATAACAGATTTTAGTAGAAGGCAAAATCTTTTTGGCAATATGATTTAGTACTATAGTAACACAACAATAAGAGACGTGATAATACGTTAAATAAACTAGAAATAATCTTAATAAAATTGGGACAAGCACAGAAATTTTTTAAAAAAATATAAGGTGGCAGAATTGTCGTTTTTCATAAATAGCTCACAAAAGG
>BMAV01023179.1:220681-251239 GCA_019973955.1 Trichonephila inaurata madagascariensis | reverse complement strand
TCCCCCCCCCCCAATATATCACATACGTGCGCCTACGTGAAAAACGGTGGCATTGGTTAAGAGGGATTAAATATAAACCGCACAAATTTTCAAGATTAGTATTAATTTTTGTACATATTTTTTTGGCAAGCTCATGAGGTCACTGGTAATTATTAAACTTGTTTTTAACTTAGTATTGTTAAATTAATTATAAAATGCAGTGTGCAGTACTAATACATTTATAAGTGTATTATATTAGTGTAAATGTGTATTTTATTTTTTATTATGTCCAAATCTATTTTGTTTATTTACTTTCAATAAATTAATATTATTTATTAATTATCTTTTGTTCTCGACTTTTTAATATGCTCGCGCCCTCCTCATAGAAATATCACGCCCCTGTAAGGGGCGCGCCTCACAGTTTGAGAAATGCTGCTTTAGAATAATTTTTCTAGTATCTTCGGTATTTATTTTTGAGTTATTAGTCAGAATTTATCATATAATTAAAAAAATGTGCAGTAAAATATGAAAGCACTGATATCCATCGGACAAAAGCAGACCAATATATATTTCATTTATTATTAAATAATCATCCACAGCATAAATTCTAACAACCGCTTGCTAAAGTTAACTTACCTAAATTGGTACTGTACTTGTAATTAAAAAATTCGTTTTAAATAAATTGATTGAGTTTCTTCATCTTCCCTTTTATTTTAATATTAAAACGATTAGTAAAATAGTCATAATTCCATATAGATTTTAAATTGTTAAAACTAACCTGATTGGTATGAGTATAATCTGAAAGAGTTATTGAGCAAAATTTTACTGAAAATTGATTGAGAAAAACGATTTAAATATTTGAAATCAATTGAGAAACATTATTATACTTAATTTTAAATGAAGAACCGGAATTTTAAAGTTAAATTATATTTTTTCAACTTTCTGAAAATTTATTTTAAAATAAACAGATTCACTTTTTCTCAATATTTTCCTAATATTCTAAGGCAATGCTTTTTTTATTAATATATTTTCTCTTATTTGTTATTTCTAGCACACTATATTTAAATTAATCTTTCTTAAAAGATAATTGTTTTAATTGAGTATTTTTTGTGTTTTAAGCAAGGAAAATTTCTAATGATTTCTTTGCTATGTGGTTCCTTAGATTTCAAAGAGAGACAGTATGAGTTAAATTTCCTCGTTGGCTTTTTATACCATTTATTATTCTCATGTCATTTAAATTTTTGTTAAATAATAGATTTTAAAATCTCGAATCTTTTAAAATGATTGCTCCAATCCAATTATTACTACATTTTTGAAGCATTTATTTTGGCCTTGAAATAAATTAATTTTTAAGAAATCAAATGTGTGTGCGTTTATCCTACTGCTAAATCTTGCATTAAATTAATTTTTTAGAAGAAAAAAAATATTCTGGAATTATTTATATAAATAAGCATGAAAATATTTTGTAAGACACTATAAGAGTGGCTTTTTTCAATTTAATGCATACGTATAATTTTATAAAAAGCGTTTTATTTCTGCATTTCTACGTACTTTTGAAGGCCGGCTGGGTGGCGTGGTTGGTTTGACGCTAGCCTTCCGCACCTAAGGTTACGGGTTAGACCCCGACCCAAGTCGGTGAATTTTCATGATGCAGAAAATCAGTACAGCAGCTATATCGTATGATTATACGGCATGTAAAAGATCCCTAGATTGTTTGTTTGGATTGGGTGCTCTTGGCAAAATTAAATCCTAGCACAGGTTCACATCGTCAGAGCTCAGGTGTCTCCTTCTAGGGAGGAAACTAGACGTCAAAACTACCTGCGGCTATTGGTATCCGCCTATATGGTGCCGCACTAAAAAGAGATACCAGCTTCCGGGAATGTACTAGGTCTACAATGGTAGAACACCAGTCCGCAGCCCATTAGAAATTTTTAAAAAAACGTACTTTTTAGTACCTTTTTTTGTTTTATATTTATGTAGACTAAAGTACTCTATTGTGGATTCTACAGTAGATTGTGGTTCGATTTTCGTGGATTAGGGAAATAAATTAGTGCCTATTTCAATATATTGTTCGTCTTAGAAACTATTATATTCTTACAAACGAACTGGATCAACAAAATAATTAATCCATCATAATTAAAGTTCAATTTCAAAATTAAGACTAGTGTCTGTATTAGAGGCTTAAGAAAGTTGATGATAAAGCTATAGAGAGAGAGAGAACCAAAATTAACCAGATACTTTAGACTTCAGACGTTTTTTCCCATTCCTAGAAAATATTTTACGAAATGTTCCATAACTTTGGGCATGTAGAGAATGTGTTTAAATTTCTACTTTCCAGTGCAGTTTCAGTGACGTGACCATCAAGAAAATTCCCAACAGAGTATTTTGCTTATAAATCAATAACTGTATCTTCGCTGTAAAAAGCTGGAGATAATGTGTGTTTATCCCAAACTGTTTAATAAGCTATTTTCAATATTTGCATGAATTTTCGCTGAAATAACACCTGTGTTCCTGAAGATATAAGTGTTCCTTCAACAAACAAAAATTTAAAATTTAATTTCGTTCTACATTAAGGAATTTTAAATATTTAGTTTTTTGTTCTCAATACCCAAAATTTGCAGCACTATTGACAGCATACAAGAAAAATTTTATATGTTGAAATTTGAAATTAAAAGTATTGACATTCAATAAGGCATGGATGTTTAAAGAAAATAATTTTTAACTTCCCATGTGTAAAAGATATTCTTGTATGCGTGTGTTTTTTTCTTCTTCATATTTTTATAACCAGTATTCTAGATTAATTTATATAGAAAAAACTCAACTGAATATCGGTTTATTTTAGAAAAATGTATATAGTATAGCGTGTTAAAGTTTATATTTCTGTTAAACTCTGAATGGTAAGAAGATTTCCTCATTTTTAATCAGTAACCACAGAATTGTTAAACTGAAATACATGAATTTTATATACTAGCGTACAAAACACACTCGTTTAGACAAGTAGCAATTTCATGTAATCTAATTTAATCATTCTGCGCTAACACTTTGAGGAAGAACTTATAATCCAGGTAATTTCAGCGAATAATAGAAATATGACTTATCACATCATATATATCTTTAAAAAATTTCCTGGTAGTATTTGATTTAATGTTTTTTCTGATTACTTTGTATATTGGATGCAGGAATTATGAAAGAAAAACAACACCTTTCGCGCGCATGAGCAGGAAAAAATTATTCTCTTTAAATATTCATATCTCATTGAATGTCTATACTTTTAATTTTAAAACAATATAATATTTATCTTGTATATTATCATTAGGGCTGTATAAAGTGTGTGAATATGAATATACATATGTTAGTTAGCCAAGAAAAATTACAAATTAAGTCATTATTGTAATGTACTATAATTCCAAAGATTGTTTACACTTCTTATCGGACAAAGCAAAATTCCTAGCCTGTGCTTTACCTTAGCTATTGACTGAATGTAGAACCGCCTACTTTAATTTAAAATATAATTCTAATCGCTTAAAATATATATGAAACAATGCACAATTCATGCGTGTTAGCTTTAGAAGCTTAACTTGGGATTAACATAACAGAAGCTGAAAAAAATTCACTGTCCATCAAAAGCTGTCCACAGGATGGTTAAATGTTTTCATCTGAGATTGGATTCCTAAAAGACGGCACCAAATCAGGCAGATCCTCAAGTCTAAATATCAATGTTTTAGAGATAATAACTGAAACTGATTCCAGTTTAATACCTTAACAGTTTGCTGCAGTATTGATGAAAAAATACGGAAGAATTTTGACACAAAATAGGCAAGAAGCAGAAATAAGCAAATGGGTAACACTCGACCACACGTTGCAGTTTAGATTATAACGAAAAACCCTATATTTAGGTATCCACCTTATTTCATAGACATATCACCACCAAAAAGATTGTCATCTATTTTTATATTTACACAATAAAATGCGTGATAGATAATTTAATGTGAAGAAAGATTAAAAAAGAAGTTTCCAATCTTTAAAATAAAACTAAGCAGTTTTATAAAAATGGAAATCATAAATTAGCTGCTCGCTGAGAGAGGATTAATCAGTGTGAGGTTTGATATTTTGATGAATAAAACTATTTTATATAAAAATACACGAAGTGATTTCTTTCTTGGTTCAAAAACCAGGAACCTGATATACAGGGTGATTATAATTAAAGTTCACCTTTAAAAATGCTGTAAAAAAAGAACCATTGTTCAGAATGACTTCCAATTTGAACTGAATTATACTTACAGAAAGGGGAAACGATTTGGCATAAGAAAAAATTTCATTGGGGTTTTCATTTTTGCTTTTTATGGGAGTTGAGGCCCAAAAACAATAAAAAACCGATTTTCCCCAACCAATGTTGTATAACTATGTCGTGGTGTATGAGCTTTTCATTAACAGAGTAACAAACCTTGAATGACAGGGAAATCATTTTTTAAGTCAAAAAACTAAGACAATCATGCCCATTGAACAGTACTTTTGGTTTGGTGTGCTCATGCCAAAGCCGTCATAATTCGGTTCAAAATGTTATGTGTAATCGAATCCATTTTCATCATGCCGCTTACAGATTGATATACTTTGAACTTACTTATTGATATTGATATACTTTGGAACGTTTTTCTTATGCTAGGTCATCCCCTTCCAGCCCCTTTAAATATTTTCAATTCAAATTTGAAGTCATTCTGACCAGTAATTTGTTGTTGTTTTTTTTTACAGCATTTTAAAAGTGGAACTTCAATTATAAACACCCTGTATATGTGTATGTGTGCAAAATTTTGAAAAAGGCAAGCGTAAAAAAAATTTCGGAAAAAATAAAAGGGAATAAAATTTATTTAATTTTTAAGTCTTTATATGAACTGTAAAATTCTAGTAGAAAAAAAAATAGTTTAAAATGAAGACTTTGAAGTAAATTATATTTCTATTTGTTGCTTCAAATAAGCCTCAGTTATCTTAAGATGAGGTGCAATAGAGTTTCAGACGTTTCAAATAACAATATAAGGAAGTTTAGCAAGATAATCCTCCCAAGAACCTTTGTGTTAATTAAATTTTCCCAACCCTCTATTCATGAGACCCAGAAGACTTTTAAAACAATGAACTCGGAATAAATGATTTCGGGAAGTTCACTGAATTTTGAACCGTATAAGCTTAAATAAAAGTAACGATTCATTACGCGCATTTCAGTGTTATCTGTTTTGTTCCGAGTGATACCCTCAGGCGAAACTTGTACAACTTGATATCGTCCCGGAAAATAATAACGTTTAATCCCTTTGCTTACACACGTTTATTGAGGAAGGAAAGGGACTAATTCTTTTTGCGAAATGAACGAATCGGGTTTCTCTTTATGTTTTTTTATTTTAGTATTCTGAAGTATCATATTATAAGAAGGGATTAAGTGAAGTCGATTTGCTTCTAAAGAATATGATCAAATTATAATATTTAATCTAAAAAATTGCATTTGCAGTTTATTGTATGTTTTCTTCTTCTTCTTCTTGATTCGAAGTAAAGATTTTAGTAATAGTTATCTGTATCCTAGTTACTAGCTGCGAAGGAACTGGTATTTTAGCTACCAATAAATTGTACCACTTTTCAAATACCTGCTTTCAAAATTAATAAATTTGGTTTTCAAAATTTGTTACAATAGTGATAAATTTCTTTTATGACTCGTATTAGAATAAATTAAAACTTACACATAAAAATTAATATTTTTTTTAACTCAATTTAACATTGTAATATAGTAATTTATATAAGACTAGCTGATATATACCTGTTCTTCGCACGGGTGAATTAAAAAATTAAACAATATAGATTTAAGGATAAAGAAGTTTTTAATGAGTTAATTTTACGGGAATTGCAAATTAAACAAACAAAAAAAAAAAGCTTTTTGCATATCTTAGAGTGAACAAAAAAGTCATTTGTTAATATCATAATCATATTATTTTAAGTCTGTAGGTCTAACAGCTGATATAAGGAATTTTGTTTATTTATAACGCCCCCGTAACTCTCTTGTGGGTCAATTTTTGAAAACACCTTCCTAAATTGATCTCTGCTCCGCAAAAGTAACATATTGTTACATATTTTGTGTAATTAATGCTTAAAATAGTGTAAATAATTTATTACTGGATGTGTAATACGTTAATATTATTTTCTGTTGTATTTATTTTATGTTAAAATTGTAGTATTCGCAAGCAGCACCGTTTCTTACCTTATAATGGCGATTCAATGGAAGCATATCGAAATGTTGGCGATAGAGGCAAGTTGGCATTATTTTTGGCGACCATATTGGCAACTTGGCGATTGATTGAATGGTGCAGAAGTTGATGTGAAGAAGCGCCACCTTGTGGAAAGCTGCAACAGAGAGGATAGCATAAATTTCTCCACAAAAAATACACGTACATGCTAATTTCTTATAGCGATTGGTTGAACGGTGTTGAAGTGAAGCGAAGTCATATATGCAAGCATCCATTTATATATATATAGTTTTGAAATATATAATCAAGATATTTTTTAAAAATTTAAGTTACGAGACTACCATGTTTATTTTGGGAACTGTTTTTTCCCAATTTGGCTTTCTTCTTAGCATATTTCTGGAACGAAAAATTTTTCCACTTAGCAATTTTGGCGAAATCTATCTGCTGAAATCGCAACATTGGTAATCTTAAAATGAAATAAATTATGGGTTGCCATTTGCAATCAGGGGAAAGAAATAAATATAACCGTTTGATATACACAAAACATATTACATTTAACATTTTACTAAAAGTTGAATTAGCTTACAATTTTTTAAAAGTATTTTTGCATCACGTATTAAATTTTTGATTTATTATTAATATGAGAATTGGTAACATGAAACTTTGTGTGTATGAAGCGGAGTCAGCGTGTATGTTATAGCTATGAATCAAGACAACTAATAAGAGCTATAATAAGTTAATTAGAACTAATAAGAATAGTTTAAACTGATTATTTCATAGCCTAAAAAATAAACTATTCCATTTCTTAATAATTTTTGTCAATCACAGAAATCTATATCCAGTCCTATAAATACATCATTTTCAATCTTTATACATTCCTTCGACAAGCTTTTTAATTCGAGTAAATGAATTGTTAATTATTTTTTATTTATCTTGTAGCTTTAGTCATAAAAAAAATGAAAAATATTTACCGTAAAATCCGGCGTATACCGCGCACCCATACTTTCAAGCTGAAATTTTCACACACACACACACAATTTTTAGGTATATTCGCCGTATAACTCTCACCCCCTTTTTTACGAAAAAACCTAAAATGTATGTATACAATGTTCTTATGTTCTGCAGCAATATATTCAAGTTATTATTCCATGCGTTTGAAAAAGTTTTCTGCAACCCTTCAAGTTCATAAGGAGTGTCATTTCTTTTAAATAAATTGCATTTCGATATATGTTGAAGTCTAATTTTCTTCTATGGTCAACTTTTTCAAAATTTTTGAAGCTTTAATTCTTATACCCGGCGTATAACGTGCACCCCTAAATTTCGATCTTATTTTTTGAGTTAAAAGTGCGCGTTATACGCCGGATTTTACGGTATATTAAATCATTTAATTTTAAAATATCTATGAATTGAAATGTGCATTGATTGCTTAGAATGTTTGTCACTGAGCCCTCAAGGAACATATTGTGCGAAACATAAAAGTGTTAAAAAGACATCCAATTCTGATGCCTTAAAGAAGTTGGAAAAGCTGAGAAGATGTTTTGCCATTCAAAATGTATCGGTACACCTAAAAAAGAGAAACTTCCAAAATATGAAAACTAGTTAAAAATGATATTTTTCAAAATTAAAAAAAAAATTATTTATTTTACTTATAAATTTGCAATCCTTTTAAGTATGCCATTAAAAAATCGTCGTTTTTCAAAGATAAAAAAAAATTAGTTATTTTTCAAATTAAAACAGGGAACCGAGTTCTTTTAATAATATTAAATTATTAAGATTCCTTTTACAAGTCACTAGTTTTATTCTAATTTCTTTTTAAAAGATGAATTACAAATTAATTATTTTTCAAAGCATGGTATGACGCTAAATAAAGTTACTTTTATAACATTTTTTTAAAAAAGTTTCCTCACTACTTTACATTTATTTTCATTTCCTTAGCCATTTTTAAATATATGAACACATAATTTTTACAAACTTTTAACTGACTCTATCCTTTTTTGCGGCTTTTACTTTTTAAATTTAAACGTAAGAATTCCTTCCATTAAAAAAAGACATTTGTCCTATCCCGGCAATTTAAAAATAATCTCAGGCGCTGTTATAATGATAATTCTTTCTATTGACACAACAGCTGTCATTTTTTCCCTATCGGCGCTAAGAGTAAGATCATATCCGATACTTCGCCCTCTAGAAACTGTTAGAATTGGGCAACAACCCGTAAGTTGAGAAATTTCCTTACACACATCCCAGTGATTGATACCAATCGAATGATAAAAATTTTCCGAGAGTATAAGTTTCAATAATTGGAGAGTTGCATGTCTCTCTTTTCCTCGTCCCCTATTTCTTCTTTCTTTTTTTTCTTCCTTCCACCATCTTACAAGATGACAGATACAGAAGCTCGGTCGCAATTAAGTAAAAACAAATCTCACAAACGCTGGTGGAAACTGTCTCCTGACCGATTACTAAACGCAAAGCCGATCTTCAGACATTAATTATCATGGATCTCTGCTCGCATGAAGAGGCTTCTTTTATAGGGGGGTGGGTCTGCAGTGGGCAAACGAGGGGAGGACTTGCCAGAAGAAAACTTCTAATTAATGCCTTGGTTCCGACCGAAGAATGCAGCCATAGCGTGATGGCAAGTCCTCTTCACTGAGCCATTAGCCGGTCCCGCGTCTCGCGTGTCCCAGGCCTTTGCAGTGACAGGGGCCGTGTAAACAGGCCTAATGACAAGGTAGTATCTCCCTGCCCCCGGGGTAACCAATTAAAATGGAACTCTGCGACGCTTCGATGCACATACGCGTCTCGTATAATCCTTTTTATTAATGTCAACAGTTGGAATGAAAATGGCGCTGGGGTTTCTTCTTTTATTTTAATCTTCTTCTTGCCCATTGGGATTGATAATGATCGGGCATTTACATCGGTCGCCTTTTTTTTCCCCCGATTCGTGGTAGCTCTTAAAAGGAAAGTAGAGTAATTCTAAGGTATTAGTGGGCTTTTGATTAATTAATCGATTGGAAATTCTTGCTCGAGTGGTCGATCGTCCAGTCTGCCTTTTCTCTGAAGGCCATTGGACCTTCGGGGGATCATTTGCATCTGGCCACTCTGTGGAACGTTTACTGTCATGCAAACTCGGGTATACACGCTAATGAGACCTAAATTTGTTCGTGTGAAACTTTTGTGAAACGTATCTCTGCTGCGAAATGTATTTCATTTTTGTACTCAGTGGCTTTTCCATTCACTCTTTAACCCCTTAACTGCCACCGACGTATATAGACGTCTTGCTCAACCATTGCTTAAAATGCCTTGGACATATATAGACGTCTTGCTCAAGCATTGCTTAAAATGCCTTGGACGTATATATACGTCTTTCAGAAATATGACCCTTTTCTTTGCTCTGCTATCAGTAAAACTATTCCAAAGGCTTGGAAATCAGTAAAATGACCTTGATAGTATTTGCAAAGGATTTAATTAATTTCAGAGAAAAATTTGCTTACTTATGCCCTTTCTTTTCCCTCCAATACACAGCATACACGCACCTGTATGAAAAATGGCAGCACTGGGAAGCGAATCGAGTAACTTTTATTTGGAAGTTAATTTAATGTCTCTTAAACAGGCATGGTCTCTGTTGTTTCCATCCATTATTAATAAATACTAAATAAAAGGCTTCATTTTTTTTTTTTTTTTTTTTTTTTTTTTCATAACAACACCCTTGTTTAATTGATAATTTCTTTGGCTAAGAGTTTCATTCAAAAGAAATAATTAATAAGATAAAATTCGTGAAATATATTACAAAGTAAAATGCAGATAGTTTCAAATCTTATAATTTAAGGAGCATTTTTTCAGGACCTGTTTCATTTAACCTTGATTCATTAATAAAAAGTTAAAGTACGCAAGCAACAAAAAAAAAAAAAAAAAACCCTGATAAAATTGAGCTAGTTTTTTCTTAAAAGCATTCATTAATAATTAAAATATTGTATGACTTTTGTTAAAAAAAAAAAACTTTGTTTTTTACAAATGAAAATGCAGTAGATGGAAAAATAAATATTTCGAATATTTATTGTAGATTACATGCGAAAGATAGGCTCGAAATTTTTTTTAATGAATAAATGGTCTTAAAATTTCTTTGCTTATGAAATTCCGCATACATCACAGTTAAAAATTTTGAAAAAGGCATTCAAACGTTATTGTTATTAAAGTGTCAAATTCTGAATATTTTCATTGTGGCTTCTCTTAAGACCATAAAAACTCTAAGTAAAGTATTAACGTAAGCCTTTTTTTAAAAAAAATCATCACTCTCTCATAGACTCCCAAGTCAAACAACCACACCTCTACTAATAATATTTACTTTTTCCATCTTTTTCAAATTTAATGCTAACATTTAAATGAATAAAAAGGGAAACAAGAATAGTAAATAATAATTATGCTGATAGTAGTAAGTTGTTTTTTCCTCAGTGCTTATGATAGTGCAGGGAAACAGCATTTACAGATGTATCTAGAAAAAAACTCGCGCGTGAAAGAGTTTTATGTTCTATTTTTCTTAGAATTTTTTTCATAAAATCTCAATGCGGAATATTCTTAAATTTCAAAATAAAATTAATTTAAAAATTAATATTTTTGTTCTTTGATTTTAATTAACCAATTAGTTGCGTAAAATTCTCTTATTTTTCTTTTATTACAGTAAGAAAAAACAACATTATTTCATTTACAATGAATGCTGGCAACAGATAATCTAAGACTATCTTAGCGTAAAGAAAAAAAAATTAGAACTAAAATCGGAATACTTTTCCGGTAAAAAAAAACATTCCAAAATTAATATTACATTCTGACTTCACTATCCCATAAGGGTCAACAAACTCTATTACATTGCTAATTTAATTCCAGTTGATCAATTTTTTTCTGGAATAAAATTTGTTCAATATTTCTCTCCTATAACGCAATGCTAAAAGAATTCTTACTTTATTTGTTAAAGAGAAAAATCGCTTATTCATGGAATGTTTTTAAATTTGGAAAACTCATTATTATAAATAGATGTATAAATCACTACGTTGCAATTTTTTAAGAAAAATTTAGATATTTTTTACTCTTTTAAAATGTGTTCCTAATTTAGAGTTTTGTTCTTTTGCAATTTGCGAAGTTTATCCTACAATTAAAATATTAGGATGACATCTCTTCACTGCTATTGATTTTTCTAAACTTCTACATTTGAGTTTAAGATAAATTTAATATGTAACAATCTTTGCTATTCCCCTCAACAGTTTTTGGACGAAGAGGGACTTAAAATTAAGAGTCTCTCTATGATTTTAATTCTATAAAAACTGCGACCCAAAAGAGTCAAGTTGTGATATGGTCGTTCTATGGTGACCATATCTTTGATTGTCAGCGTGAATTAGAGGTGTGGGATTCTCGAAATGAATCGACATTTTAGAATTCTTAATATGACTTTATTAAGAGTTTAACTTAAATTTCTAATATATTGAACAAACTTATATTAAGTGAGAATAAACCAAAACATGTAGCCGTAGCTAAAACGAATCGTGTAACTTGGATCACTTATCTAAATAATTATATTATCCGCCTATTTTCAATTCTGATAATATTACGAGTTCTAATATCAAATAATCTGTCCTACCTTGAATCAAACTACGGTTCAATCACTTTCAGAGAGACTGTTAGGCACGCGTGCAATAGTATGCACCTTGTAGTAATGGCTAGGAATCTGTAATCTTTGATAGGCCGTCAAATTAGACTTCTATCTCTTCCAAACAGAACTTTCTCTAAATTGCCATCCCGCTTACTAAAACTTCTGTTCTTTTAAAGGCTACCTTATTTGCATTTACAATTGCATTTCACTTCTTGGATTTGGGTTGGAAAAGATTTGCCATTAATCTTGGCCGTCAAAGAACCCAGAGGTTATATTACAGAAAAGACGCGTGAGCCCGTCACAAAGTGATGAAAGATTTAATTATTTATATTTAAAATGTAGTATGAAAGTATTGTAAACTTAGATTGGGAATAAGAAATCTCAAAGTATAAGCTAATGATAATATAAAATTTACAGAGTATAACTATTTCTAATAATGTAATTTTATATTAACCAATTGCTCTGTATTAAAATGATCTTAGTTATCACATACCTTTGTGTGTACAGTTTTACATTTCAAGAAAATGTTCTATTTTTTCTTATTTTATATAGAATAAATTTTATATTGAAGAATAAATTATTATAATTTGAAAACAGATTCTAGTTGATATTCATTGAATTGTTTCATTCATAATTAATTATTGGTTATAAATGTAATTTTTTATTTGTATTTGGTACTATTTTTCCTCCAATTGGCTGCATAAAAACCTTTGCAGACAGGGGAAGTCCCCAAATGTGAAAGCCAATCCGTGGTGGCACCATCTCGTGGCGACTTTCGCTATCAAATTTTGACGCTTGAATTAATATTAATCTATGCTTTCGTTGGATGTTAAATATTGAGTGATTTAATTTTACCGAAAGACCAGAGCCAAATTGATACTCAAGGGATCTTTCACATGCCACATAATCATATAACATGCATGCGTACGATTTTCAGCAAATTTATCAAAAAATCTATCCTGCCGGGATCGAACGCGCAACCTCAAGCTTATGAAGCGGGCACGCTACCTCTAAGCCACCTAGCCGACGAAGCTATTTAAATTAACCTGAATATTTTTGTTAACGATAAAAAAATGCATTTAATGTAATTACTTTTTCTCATATGAAAAATTAATTTTCTTTCTTGATCTTAGCTGAATTAACTTTGTGTTTTTAATATAATTACGTTTTATTTTATTTTTAGGTAATCTTAGTCCATTGTACTTAAACACAAGGCTCAACGAGACCTTACCTCAGCCAAGAATAGTCCACGACTTTTCTCCCTATGGTTTGAGGCCATACGATTTTGCTCGGCAACTTCTTACCTCACAAACAGCAGTAAATAAAATACTAGGTAAGCACAATATTACTTATCATATCTTGTCAAAATGATAATATTATATTTTGAAAAATAATCTTTTACACTATATTAATTAGAGAATTATGTTAATGATATATTGAAGAGAGAGAGAGAGAGAGTGGCATCTAAAGCTAGTTTAAATGGCTCCAATTTTAATTTTTAAGGAGAAAAAAATATTGACTTTG
The DNA here is from genome assembly GCA_019973955.1 of Trichonephila inaurata madagascariensis. Lineage (NCBI taxonomy): Eukaryota > Metazoa > Arthropoda > Arachnida > Araneae > Nephilidae > Trichonephila > Trichonephila inaurata. The sequence goes on along the minus strand of BMAV01023179.1, from coordinate 237,880 downwards.
TAATCATATTTTTAAAATGGTATAAAAGGATTAATAGTAAATAAATTATAAATATTTTTATTTCCTTGAAAAAAATGCTTAGAGCTTAATCCTTGAAATTTTAAAAAATACGACTTCCAGACTTATAAAGTTATATTACCTCTGTGAATTTATTATATAATTACCAATTTGTTTGTTTGAATTTGTGAGCTTTGACCGATTGTTCTTCTTAGAGCAACATATTGCATTTCCAGATACATGAGAAGGTGTATAGCTCTTATTCCTTGGATCACTTCACGAAAATCAGTGAAACAATTTGATTTTTCAATTTTTGTTTGAAAATAAGACATGACTCCTTTTGTTTCTAATGTAGTTTAAATTTTTACTCTAACTGAATTGGAACTATTTTAGTAATCTAAACTATGAAGGTAGAACGTATTACTTAAAGGTAAAAGCGTTTACTTGAAATCACAATATCCCAAAAGTGTAAATTACAACACAAAGAAACATTTTTCAAACTTTTACTCATCTTATAACTTTGAAACTTCGTATAAGTATTAATATTAAGTTAATGAATATTTTAATGTGAGTTCCTGTCAAATAAGTTATTTAAAAAATCACGGGTTAGAGTGTACATGATTTTTTATCATTTGGAAGCTTTTCCCTTGTCCTTCCTCAAAGGCAAAACAGCCCAGGGTGGGCTTCGGCCTTCCTAGGAATTCTATTTCAGGCTGTTCCTGCTTTTGGCTTGACTTTTCCTGTTTCTGACACTAATAGGTTTTAGATCATTTTCTGTCGCCCAACCGATATAGTGGTTAGCGACGCTGACTGCGGTACCGTAGGGCCTGGGTTCTAATCCCGGTGAAGGCATAAATTTTTGTAAATGTGTAGTGCCTTCGCGACATGGGGTTACTCTAAATAGCCGTCGAGCCGCAAGTCCTCTCGTGTGGTTGGTGGAAGGGGAAGAGAGGTGGGAGACCTCTGACGACCCCCAGAGTGTTCCTCCCTCTAAATTGGGTGGAACCGAGCCAAATCGTGCTGTCACCTGCATGGTGCTCAAAGCTACGGATAATGACAGGCGTCACTTAGTCCTTTGCCATGATGAATTTCGTGGGCCTTGATCTGGCCTTTGCCGATTAGGTGGCATTAGTAACAACAACAACAACAGATCATTTTCTAGGCAATTGATTCACCTGACTCTCGGTATTCCTGTTTTTCGTGTACCATATGGTCTGGTCACAAAAGATCTTTTTGATGATTCCATTGTCGTCCAAACTCATCAGGTTTCAAACCATTTTAGCCTTCGTATTGCAATAAATTTAACAATATTTGGTTCTTTAAAAAGTTTATGAATTTCTAAATTTGTTCTTTTCCATGTTATCATATTTTAAGCCTCCAAAAATATTTCTAAGGATTCACTTTTCAAATATAGCAAGAGTCTCCTTGTCTCTCGCGGTCATTGCCCGAGTTTTTGCAGCATATGTGAGAATGGGTCTTATTAATGATTTGTAAACAAATAGTTTTGATTTTCTGCTGATGAAATTAGATTTTCAATATTTCTTAAGTCCATAAAAACATCTATTACTAGCAGTGACTCTATTTCGAATCTCTGGGATTATGTCATCGAGTATGTTCAGTTCAGTGCCTAAATATCTGAAACCGTGACAGCTTCAAATCTGTATCATTCTATTTTAAAATAAGGTTAATTTAAACTGGTATTTTATATTATCCCGCATATAAATAATTAAAAGCAAAACAAAAAAATACTCAAACTTTTTAAAGTGTGTGTGCTCTCATTAAAATAATAATAATAATTCAATAAATACACATAAAAAAGAATGGTGATTGTAAGACTTGTCAAAAATGTTCCTTAAACTTAGTCTTTTTCAACATCAGGAATATGGGGAAAATCCTGCTTGAAATACCCCCCCCCCCTTAAGATATTTGAGAAAGTATTATTTTCAAAACAAATTTTAAACGCATCTCACGTTTGAAAGCATATCACATAATACATTTATCTCCGTCGTCTATTGAAACTCATCTGCCATATAAATCGTACAAAAAAAAAAACTAAAAACAAGTAATAAAAAAAAAATTTTTTTTAAGTCAATTCCTACTTAAATCAACAAAGAAAATTTTTATTTTAGCTACTTTTTACTAAATAGTTACAATTAATATAAATATGTATATACATAGGACAGAATCACAACATTAAGTGGTCATTAATTTTAATTAATTATCATTAAAGTATCGTATTGTCATCCAAAACAATCGTGTGTATAACGATTTAAAACGTGAGAACAAAAACTTTTCAAGTTTTGACACAAGTCGCCAAAAGGGTCGCTAAGTCGCCAACGTGGCTGTATTTGTAATTCTTTAAATAATTTATTTTAATCAATTAATTTTTATTAATTATAATTAAATTATATTGTATTGTCATCCAAAATAATCATGTACATAAAATTTCAGCTCAATTGAGCGCTTTAAAATGTATCTAATTAACGATTGAAAATTCCTCCAAGATAAATAAATAAATAAATATATAGAGATTGTGAGCTAATAGTAGGAATTGAATAAATCATGTATTGGTAAAAAAAAAAAGGGGTTTTCTCTTACTTGAAATATTTTTATAGCAAAAAAATATTGCATTCGCACTTTTCTATAAAAATGTACGATTTACATTCAGCTGAGTTTGTAAGAATTTCCTCTACCGGCACACAATGCAGGAAATTTATTCCACTGCCAGCTAGAACACATGTTTACTTTCGACTGTGTACACTTAATAAGAGCTCAGGAATAGAGTCGCTAACTCATCTCTATACAAAGCGCGTCTTTAAAGCTAACTGGCTTTGAACCGTGCGCTAATGGAACAAACGAAAATCCCCAGCAGTATAATATGAATATAAATCTCTAGAAAGGGTGGGCGAAAGAGCTTCCAGTCGAGATCCGCCCTCCCCTGAGTAATAACGAGTTTGGGCTTTAGTTTTTCTTTTTTGGAAGGCTGCCGTATTACTCACAAGGCAATAAATGATCCTGCACTCATTAAACGCCCGTGAGCGGCTATTACCATAAAGGTGCAAACTTACTCCGGAGCGATTACCTTTGCTTCGGACGCTGGCTCTTTACCGATGAAAATAATTATCGAGCTTCCTTCGAGTATCATTAAATAGTGTAATGAAACTTTGATGAAATGTAGATTTTTGTTTTAACGCCACCTCTCCTGGAGTTGGATTCGACTGAATGGTGTGTTTCAAAAACGAGAAGGAGATGTGTAATTGAGGAAGATAGTTACCTCCTTAAAATAGTTGCATCTTTAAAAAAAAAAATTTATAGAAATTTTATATTATTTCGTGAATTATAAATGGATGATTATTTCTAAGTACATTAAACCTCAAATAGCAAATCTTAAATTCTTTTTAACAGTATATTCCTCTTATTTCTTTTAAGGCTGTCTTCTCTGAATATACGAGAGCCTCAACTAAACGCGAAGTATATTTTCAGATAAGGAAATGTCACAATTTCATGAAAATTTACAATATTGTAACCAATATATTTCTTTTTATAATACAGCGTTTTTAAAATTTCAAAATATTTCCATAAATAATAGTTTTTTTTATTTTATTTTAAAGCCGTTAAGAGAGAGTTCATTTAGCATTACGGTATAGGAGAAAAATGCGAAACACACCAGGAAAAATTTATAAATTTGAATAAAAATGAATAGTACGATAAAATAAGTGATTCTCTATAGGATAGAGAAACCAGAATATAAATGTTCTAGTTCTTTTACATATAAAAAAAATATTCCGAATCCGGGTCTTATTCTTTAACATTAAGCGAAGACTGTATTAGGTGGTAGAAGCTAGTACAGTCTTCTGTACAGAAGCTGGGCACAGAAGGTGGCATCCCTGCTCTAGTACGAAGATGTACCAGAGCTGGGGTGGCAGTTATTTTGGATCGAGGGCCACACCTTTTTAAAAGGAATGCATTCTTTAGTTAGCTTAGCATCTCCGAAAATGCATCAGTTGTGTCATAAAATTCAATAAATATGTTAAATAAAATAGTAACAGTTTAATATTTAATTATTTATAGTGATAATATATATATATATAATTTCATATCATTTATAGCTGTAAGCACATTTAATTTTAGAATTAGTTTAATTATACAAATGTTAGAATTAGTTTAATTAGAATCTATCAGATTTTCTCTACAATTTTTTTGAAACCAGGAGGAAAACTGCTTGTAGAAATTCGTATCACAGCCTGAAAGTTAATGTCAAGCAACTTGCATTTATATTTAAGTTTATTGATCTCCGTACAAGAAAAATTTTATTGGCCATTATATGTCGTCCTGAATATGGAAAACCAAATACAATTTTTCTTTATTTGGTTTTCTGTCTTGACGATCCGAGCTTTATGTGACATGCGGGCCACTATTTTCCCATTATTGTACTAGAGTAATTTTATTTCTCCCATTAAAATGTATTTTCGCGCGGATTCAATTATTTAAACACATATTTGTGAGGATTTTATATATTCTTTGTGAGATCAAATAATTTCGAATATAATTTAAAGGAAATATTCGATCTTGACACTTTCTGAAAGATGAAATACGAGTTTCTATTCAGTACCGTAACGGAGAATATTAGGGGTCCCCTGCAAAGTCAGGTTTTGGACCCCAGGCTGGATAAAGGGTAGGTACTTGGTGTCAGTGAGGATTTGGGCCCCCTAGAATTCCGCCCCCCCCCGTCCCCGCAATGCGAGGGTGTATGTTACGCCGTTGTTTCCATTTTTAAACCTATCTGTGGTAGTCCAGTGATTATAGTTACGAATTCATTGGCGCCGTTTTTCTGTCCAGTCATGGTTTCGAATCTTGAAGCGATTAAAGACCCGCCTTTACTGGCTGAGTGTTTATAAACATCGGGCTGTAAAGCAACACGTGGTCTGGATTGAAAACGGACCTCATAATTTCGAACCTCGGTCGATTGATGAGCTCTGGCACTACCTCTCCAAATTACCACACGACGCCAATGGGAGAATTGTGAGTCTTGACAGATTTAACGTTTATCAGCTCCTCAGCACGGAGGGTCTTCAGTAATCCCAGGCTGGAACTCATAACACGCAGACCACGAGGCCTTGACCCTAACCACTAAGCTACTACGGCAACTTTGAAAGGTGGAATATGAGATACCATTTTTAAAAGTAGCCATGGTAGTCCAGTGATCATGGCCACGAATTCATGACCGGCGTTCTTTCTGTCCAGCAGTCGGCTAGAATCCCGGAGCCACTAAAGACCCGCCATGTGGAGGGATTAATTCACTATAAGTCTATCCAGGCTCACTTTGGTGCAATGTGGAAGTTTGAAGAGTGTGATGAGCCCTCGCATTGCTTATCAGAGCAATGTTCATAAACAATTCATTCGCCCATTTTAAAGCAAGAAGTTCGTTTAAAATGTGTGCATAGTTTGAAGCTGTTGTAAATAATAAATTAAATGGTTTGAATTATATATTTCTTCTTAAATAATTTGTTATTAATTATGTTCGATAAAATCAATAAATATATGATGACGGATTAATTAATACGAAGCTTTAATTGTTCTTTAAGTATTCAATCTATGAAAAAATTCAATTTTCTTTCTAAGATTCACATAATTTTTCCTACAATATTTGTATACATTTAGATACTAAATCATTTCAATAGCAGTTAAGTAAATTATTCAGTTTTAATCTTAATTATTCAAGGAACTAACAATCCATTCAGCAGTCATTGAATTAAAAAAATACTAAACAAGCAACGATCCATTGTTTTAAAGTAATTTTTCAACAAAAACTTCATCTTTTTTAATGATAAATACTAATATAATATTTATATTACATTAAAAAATAACAGCATTGCAAAATTCATGAAATGAAGTTCTAATTACAACTCTATTGTCCATTCATCTTTCCTCATGCCCAATTCCCACAGTTTGAGAGCGCTCACACATTCTCCCTGCACATAAAGAGAGCTCATAACAATACGAATTACTCGACTCATTTCCCCCATTTGCTCTTAATTGCCCAGCAGAGTACAATGGTCCAATGGGAAGGGAGCAGCAGCTGCCTTTTGTGCGCAATCTGCGTGGGCGGGAGAGCGTGCATGTTGTGCTTCGCTAGGCCGCCACTATCCATATGCTTTCCTCACATCGCCCTCCCATTGGTCCTATGATAATGAGATGTAAAATAGAGCTTTTATGTCATCGATTGTCCCCTTCCCACCCCTATAATTATGATGTGGTAATTTGGTCATTATTGTTATGTAATGCATTATGATACAAGTTCTGTATGAAATTTTACGGATGTGAGTCTAGGTAACCTGGTTTTGAGATGCTTTGAGTAAATGCGCGCAATTGTGGTTTTCGAAAAAGCATGACCTATTATATTTTTATTCTTCCTCTGTTGTTGAACAAAAAACGTAATTTTTAAATAAGTATATAATGCGGATTTCTTTTATAATGCTTTTCTCATAATATGAAATGAATGTGATATTGTAATTGCGGGTTTTTATTCGATGGCAATGTTTAGGAGATGAATCAAAAGAATTGATGCAATATCATTACACAGGTTTATCATATCCTATTACTCTTTGATTCTGAAATTCCGTTTTTTCTCTATTATTTTGTGTGTTAAGTTGTTCATACGTTCATTCCGCTGCAAGTATGAATTTTATTTCAACCCCTTAAACCAAGGGTTCCCAAACTTTTTTGTCTCATAGACCCCTTCCCGTGTTTTTCGTTTTTGGATATAACCTTGCTTACCTCATACTAAATTTTTGCACATCTATCAACTTAAATGTCTTTTTGACAACTGGTATAAAGCTACTTACTTTATAAAATTTAAAGTTTTAACTGTGGGGAAGTATAGTGTTTCAAACTTATAAGAAACACATGTTAATTAATTTTAATTTTAAATTTAATAATACAATAAAATAACTGAGCAACAAACAAAAAATGCTTTTAATGGGAGGGATGAATCTGGCGCTTCAATAACAAATTTTCAACATTTAGTACCAATCATGTCGAATTTAACCCTAAATTTCATCAGTTAGTAGTATGCAGTCTTTTTTTTTCCCCCAAAGGTAAAATCTAGTTTCCTCTTGATTTGATTACATCTTCGTTTAAAATGAGTCACAATGTGGTTTAATGAGAGTCACTATCGTAGACCCCCATCTACACTTCAGGGGTCTCCAAATTATTTTTTCGCTGACATAGACCCCTTTCAGGTCGTCATAGACCACTTTGGGAATCACTGCCTTAACCGGTCAATTTTTTTTACCCAAAACGTTTAAAAATTAGGCACATATTTAATTGTATATAATTAAACACCATACTACCCCCCCCCCTCTTTACCACAAAGAAAATGCCGGATGAAAAACATTTTAATATCATAGACAAATTGCATCAACTTTTCAAAACACTAGCACTAAATAATACACCATAAAAATTAAAAATACGCGCAAATCAAAGAAAGAAAAAAAAAACCATCAGAGTGCCCGTACAGTGTACGGGTAAACTGGTTGCGACCTAGTTTCGGTAGCCCGTACGCTTTGCGGGCAAACTGCTTAAGGGGTTTATGGTCTGTAAATTGTGCTAATTAGGCCTTACTTTAACGAGACTAATTTTCAAAAATAAAATAAAGAAGAAAAATATAGTTTCTTTGAATAATCTCACTAAATAAGTGAAATTGAGTTAAACATTTATGAACAATAATTTTCTAAAGTTTGTTCATTCATTTATTACTTAGCTAAAAGACAGTTATATTCTATTACACTATGTGTTGATATCTGTATCGATTTATTTACTTCTTATTAAATTAGGCGAATTATAGTTAAAATTATTTCGAGGTCATTTACGCAAAAACTCAAGAACCATTACAAAGCATTAATCAGACTTTAATCGTGCATGCATGTTAAAAATCGTCATAATAAAAAAAATTTTCAAATAAGCAGCAGCAGCGACCATTTTATAGTATGATAATAACCAATTCTATAAGAAAAATAAACTTTATTTGAAGCTTCATGCAAATGAAATGCGGAATAGCTTCATAATCCTCTTATACTTCAGTGGCATACATCATGTAGGAAATTCCAGATGAGACTGAGAATTGAAGGTTTAATTATTTGTCAATAATTTTATATCAGACACTATTTTAAAAAAAAAAAAAAACTTTCAATAAAAACGGATATTTGGAAAAAGTTCTGTTGAAAAATGCTGATAAATGTATAGCTGCTGCACCCAAGAGATTTTTTTTTTACAATATTTAAAATTAAGCTTTTCTTGAATCCATTTTATTTCCTATAACCAATTCATAGTTTGCTTCTGATTTTGCTTCAAATAAGATTGTAAGGAATAATTAGAGAAGAATGTTAAACAATGAGCAGAGAATGAATATCGAATAAAAGACATTTAGAATAAATTTTAAACTTAAAATAACAGTCCAGTTACAACTCGGATGGTGAAAAACCTTTCTTAAATTTGAAATGTGGTCTATTTTGCTTTAAAAATATTCATTTACAGTTGTGTAAATACATTTAGTTTTGTGACGTTATGATGTTCTTCAAAATAGATTTTAATCTCACGATGCATTAATTGTAGAGACATAAGACTTTTAACTAATTCATAAATTCTACAACTCGTAGTTGAAATTTCTTAATTTATTTAAAAGAATACATTCAACTCAATGAGTAACAAAAGCAAAAATACTCGAATCCGAGTTACAAAACTAAATCATTTCCCCCCCCCCCCTTCAAACTATTATACCATAATATTCTTTAAAAATGTACTATATTCAATCAGTTTTCATATCAACGACATTTGAAAAACATTATACGTTCGTGGAGACTTCTGAACCCTTTAAATTCTCTTTGCTAAATGTTAATGATTATAAGCATAATCACAATCTCCCTTAATGTAAGTAATTGTGCTTAATAGTGTTCATTTTGATGCCAATTTCTAATGTAGAAATATTAAATAAGTAAAAAAAAAACATTATTATCCTTAAAACCTTGAAATTTAGCTAAATAGATTAAGAAAACTGTTTTAGAAAATTTTATATTTAAAAGAATTCTTTGCATTACAAAGACGAAATACTTTTTCTTGAGTTTGCTTGTCAAAAACTTGGAACACATTTTTATACAGAAAGTTGTTTCAATTTTCTTATAAATTTGTGACTTTGTAACACTTTCGCTTGTTCACAAAACTGCGTCCTTAAAGTTTAGAAAATTCATATTAGTACACAGTTTTTCCACTTTAGATTGAGAAGTTTAAAAACCCTTTTCATACCAATACAAAAGAGGAAATATAGAACATATCTTATCTGTAAAAAAATGAATGAATTCAATTAAAAACGACAAACGTGATGAATTATGCCACTTTCAAAATGATAGAAAAGTCTCAAAAGGAAACATTAATGTTGAAACAATTTTTAATCCTAAAGAAATATCCTATTCTTGAACATTACGTAAAGATAGCCTTAAGGAATCCAACTACGTTCGGAACCGTGATTTTAAAAAGGCGCATAAATGAATAATTTTCATGATATTTAGTGTCACTTAGATTAAATTACGTGTATAAAATTGTTTTAAGGACATTTTGACAAAAAAAAAATGTATTTAAATACAATATTTTGGTAAAAAATTAACTTAGAATACCTTTTTTTAAAAATGTTCTCCTTTCGTGAAAAAATGTTTCTATTGTAATAAAATTTTGCCTGTACATAGTACAAAGGCTCAACTATGATTTTTGATAAATTCACATTATTTTCAGAGTTACAACCCATTGAAATAATTATCGGCGTTTTTTTTCTTAAAATTTCTCCCCTCTGTTGTCGTAAAACATGGATAAACCCACTTCTAAGTTATATATTTCAAAAATTCTAGTGGAGCCTCTGTACAGGCAAAATATTATTATAATAGAAGCATTTTTCACAAAAGGAGAATATTTTGAAAATAGGTCATTTTATGTTCTTTTTTTTTTTGTCAAAATATTGTACTTAAATAATTTTTTATTGTAATACTATTCTTAAAACAACTTTATATACATTTTCTAATCTAAGTGATACTAAATATCATAAATATTATCCATTCATACGCTTTTGCAAAATCACAGTTCCGAACGTAGTCGGATACCTTAAAAGAAGCAAATCATACAGGCATTTACTTGTTCTTCTAAAACTTATATTTTTAACTGAATAGTTGTAAGAAGTCGTTCAGTTTAAGATTTTGTTTCAAAATAAGAATAAAAAAATGTGTCATTTACATATAAAACTCTCATACTGACTTGTTAGAAGAAAGCTATATGTGAACACCTTTATTCTCAATAAACCTCACCAAAGCTTCACCACCGCAGGGTGAACCTTGAGGAATAATATTTACTTCCTAAGACCTCTGCAGTTCCTAAATGCTGTAAGTACAGTCAACATGAATCATCTCTATAAATCATAGACCCGTCATCGTTTGAATTATGATTCTGGTATAAGCGGGTGCTTTTGGAAGATTATCTACACTGGGGAGACATGGCCGTAGTGTATCATTAATCTCAAGACAGTTAACATACACATTAAGCATCGTCTTCGGAGGAATATTTCTTAATAAGCACTGTCTGAAAAGACATTTGACTTCTGCAATGTCTTTCAGGGTGTGTTTTTTTAACTTTTTTTATATTTTTTTTTATTCAAGAAGCAAATCGCAGTCACTTTGAGTAATTTCGGCCAACTAATTTGGCAAAGGACATGCCGATTCGGAAAGAATCTTGGAAGAAAGATTATGATATTTGTCCAAAGAGTTCGGAATATTGATGGAGATTACATTTCAGATGATATATTACGAGTGTGAAGTTATTATTTTTTTTTTATGTGTAGGAAAAAGTGTTTGGGGGTATCGGTGGAAAAAATTGTCACGGGTTATGTTTCGGCATTCTACGAGTGTCAATTATATTTATCAAAAATTTTCAACAGAAAACCTGTGATTTAGAAATATACGTGTATTGAAATTATTAAAAAATAATGATGATAAAAAGCACAGGGAAACTTTTTGAATTTATTTCCCTGTTGGTAGTGTAGAGGGGCTAATGCGGGTTAGATTTGTCGAGGCTCAAATTCCTCCCGCTCTTATAGTGTGTGTGTGGAAGTTAGCAGAGGGGAGATGCCAGTTCAAGAGTCCTCTTCGCCACTTAATGGGGATTCACACTTACGAGGTCACCAATAAACATCGTGTTGCTTCAGATTTTAAATCAAATCAAATTCCCTATTGGTATCAATTTCATCATATAAATCCTCGACGTACAAGAAAAATAATGAAAATCTAAATCAATGGGGGAAAAAACTGTGTTATTTCTCATAACTGTCAGCAATAAATTAATAACGCACGTAATTATCCGATAAAACTTTTAAAAAAAGATATTTAAGAGACCTTTCTGTTGTAAATTATTTAGAAAATATTAAAAAAAAAATGTTTGAAAATGCCGTAGAATAGCAATAGTTTATTATTTTCGCAGGACATTTTTACACTTATTGAGAACGGCAAAATTTAATGTATTCTAATAACTTATATAAATAGATGATCAGAAATTGGTTTCTTTTAAATGCAATCATTGCAATGTGTTAGGTAATTAGAAATAAATCAAATGTTTTCTTAAACTGAAAGCTGTAAATTTATTATTATAAAAAAATTTTAACATTAAAAAACTTTTAATAATTAATTTTGCATCTAGCAAAGGGAAATCTATAGATAAATTTAGAATATAATTAACCCATTAACTTCCACCGGCGTATATATCCGCCTCGCTCAATCAGTGCGTTCAATGCCGCGATCGTATTTATACATCTTTCCAAAATACGATTCTTTTTCTTGCGCTGCTGTTAGTAAGACTATTCCGAAGGATTTAGAATGCAATAAAATGACCTTGACAGTGTTTACGAAGTTATTACTTATTTCAGAGAAAAATTTGCTTATCTGTGACTTTTCTTTTCCCACCAATGCACTCCATACGTGCACCTATGTGAAAAACGATGGCGCAAGGGAGCGAATCGTAAAGTTTTAAAGTTATGAAGTCCTTTGATCTATGTGTGACAATTTTGCTAATTGAAAATAAAACTAATTTATAATCAACAACTAAGGAATGAAAAATAAAATTAAAATTTTAGTTTAACTGAAAAATAACCAGAACAATGTTTAAAAAAAATTATAATTTAATTAGAATTTAGGCGTTTTCGCAACACCAGTCCTAAAGGAGAGTTAACATTTTACAATTCCATATGATTTTATAAGCTTTTAAGATTTTGTTAGATTTTTAAGATGCCTAAAAATGCAACCTAAGCTTTTCAAGAGTTGCTATATGGCCACAATAGCCTAGTGCTCATGGTCATAAACTTGTGGCTGGAGCGGGTACAAGTCCTGATGCCTCTGAAGACCCACCATGTTGAGGGGGCCGATGCACGTTAATTCTGTCGAGGCTCAATGTCCTCCCGTTGGTGTGGTAGCTTGGAGGGGGGGGGCAGATCAGGTGCCGTCCCTTGATCATGGTTCAAAATTACGAGATTCATAGTCATTATCTCGAGTGCTACTTCCTACTTCTCGAGTGCTTCTAAAGAAGAAGGGAAAATAGCTAAATTTCTTTCTATAATCAACATTTGGAAAATATATGAATGAACAGTATTAAGTAATACTGGCAATTAAAAAAAATCGTTTATTAAAAAATATTTCCACGATCTTCAAAAACCCTTTGATTTTTCTCTTGACACACATGTGTATTAGTTCCACATATCTAATTTTAAAATAGAATTACTTTGCCTTTATAGACTAAAATTTAATAAACAGTTAGTTTCCATGTGTAATATTTGTTCCAGGAATCTAACTATAAAAGTGTATTACATTATGTAGACAAAACTTACTGAACAACTGATCTTCATGTATGCTAAAGCAGTGTCCCGCAACCTTTTTATCGCCGCGGACCGGTCAACGTTTGTTAATTTTACCGCGGACCGCTGAGGGGGGAAATGTTGATTGTTTATATTTTAGACCGTTTTGATTTAATAATTTTAGTTTAATTGTATTCAATTGTGACTTCTGAATAAAATATAGCTACACCAAAAAATGAATATAAAGTGATTTAACATGGAATATTCAGTGATTTTCATAAAAAGTATAGCCCAAACCTAAGAAAAATATACCACAATAAATAAAAGAGAATTAATTTAATGTTTTTTGTGCGGACCGGTAGTATTTGATCTACGGACCGGGTGTTGCGGAACACTGTGCTATAAGAATTATATTACTTAATTATATGTAGTATTAGCTGTATGTCTATAGAGACAAAATTTAATGAACATTTGATCTTCTCAAATGTAGTGTTAGTTCGACGTTTTTTATTTTAAATTTGCATAGCAATACGCCCATTGACAAAATTAAATGACTGTTAAGAATTTGAGGAATTGAATATGTAAATTATTACATCTGTATTCCTTCACACACACACACAAAATACAAATCAATGAAAAAAAAAAACGTGAGAAAAAAAAGGACCCAGGGATTCTATGCAAATTTTTAACATTGATTAATTGGAAAAACATAAAAAAAAAAAAAATTAGAAGCAAAATATCAATTCCAACATCCTATCTGAAGCATTTACAAGTATTTCTGCTCAACTGCCCACCCCCCTCCCTTCTTATGATGATATGCGGCTTCCATGATTCGAGCTACCTAAAATTACCCATCATCTAATGGTTTCTAGAGGACATTTTTCGGTTAATTTATACCTCAGCCAGACATGTCTCCTTGATTGTGCCAAAAGCAGAAGTCGGCTAATTGGTGATCAGAGCACATATTTTTTCAAAAAACTATCAGCGACTTTTTCTGAGAGCAGGAGGTGGGAAGAGGAAGGACCGCGTAATGACACACTCTGGGACGATACCATAGCCCGGGGAGAAGTGTTGGACAGCTAGCAGTAAAACTATGACGAATGTCTTGGATAATTTCTCCACTAAAATGATATTGGGGACACCAAAGAATGAAGGTTGATCCGAGAGCGCTTCTCAGACTTGGCGATCGTTATAAGTCTGCTGCCATCGGTTTTAAATTAATTTTCGCTGGATTCTTTTCCAACCTGCTTATTCTTCTTTCTTGGATCTGTTCGCATTGTTGTGCCTTTCAGCTTCACGCATGAACGAAGCTAACCATCGCCCCAAAGCCTCCAAGCTGTGGGAAATAATAGTAATAACTAATAGTAAACAGTGATGACAGTGGTTGAAGAAATAAAAGACTGTGGAATTCTTAACGCCAGAATGAGATTATTTGTGGGATTTGTTGTTGTTTGTTTGAATTTCAGAAAACTTGAAAAAGAAATGGTGTTAGTTAAAAAAAAAGCTGTAGTTGCCGCTGTAAAAGTTGCTGCTTTGTAATGATATTTCTCCGAATATATCATTATTTGTTTGTTGTTATTTAGAGAAGTGTTAGAAACAAACCTCCACTTTTCTTCCTTTTTTTACCCTTTTTTGAAAAACAATCCAATTTTTAACCATAATTCTACAAATTTACTGCAGGACCACAAATTATGTTCTTATCGTAAATTGTTATTTCATTTTTAAAATCCGTATATCCGCTTTTTTTTTTTTTTTCTTTTTGGTGAGAAATATGAATCATTTAATTTATAATTTTCTCGAAAATGAAAATATGTATTTACATTAGCTCTTCTGGATTTACGAAGAAAAATATTCTTGCTTAAAAATCCTAAATTAGTTTAAAATGCTAGGATTATTAACAAAAAGACGTCGCCTGTTTTAGAAGTAATCCTTTAATTGTGTAATTATAACAATTAGACAATCTTGCTTTCAATGGAATTTAAATAAATATTTGACCCTTAACATAATTTCTAAGAAATTGAAATGAAACAAAATACAAAAATACTTCGCAAGATTGCAAGGAAGATTCATCCAAGGATAAGAGGGTTTTTTTTCCCTTATCGAACACAATGCACAATGCCGATTATTTTTAGCAGCTGGTTTCTTCTGGAAAATTAATACATTACAACTGAACTATATCATTATATAGCACAAAATTAAGATTAGTAATGACTGTGGGACGTGCACTTGATCTCAAGCAATCTTTGATAGGTTACAAAATTCTATTCTATAAAAACAAACGAAAATTTTTTTTTAAAAAAAAAAGATGCTTTAATAACCATTATTTTTAACTAAAACTATATGCATCTCATTAACAACGTAGTTATAACGAGAAATATATATATATATATATATATATATATATATATATATATATAACTGGTCAGTGTTGATTTCCTACATGACTCACTTTTAACTGCTTTTTTTTCGTTTTTTCTCGCTAAATATAGGCCACTTATTTTGTTCTTTCTCTTAAATGATTATTTCTACTTATATATTACACGACCAAATAGATGAGTAAAAGTTATATTTATTAGACACATGACCTTTTGAAGACGTCTTGACTTTGCGAAAAGTGTATTGTGTGTGTATTGTTCATATTTTAAACTATATATCACTACAGCTTAATATAATTTTAGTGCGCAATATTATGATGCGATTTTTTTCTTAAAAAATTATTCTCTTTATAAGTTAATTGAAATATATTTGTAGATTCTTCCCTAGTGTATGCAGGATTATTTTTATTCTGATCACAATCTGCAATAATTATTGCTAAAAATTTGAGAGAATTAAAAAGCAAAGCATGTGGTTTCAAAAATTGATGTTCTATATATTATCTGCCGTATTATTAAGAGTTAATATTTAAAGAAACGTTGTACAGTAGACTCTCCAAGAAAACCTCTTCACACTTTTTTTTTAATTTTACAAACATTCCTCTAATTTTAAATAATTTATTCAAATGGTTTCAAATTCAACAAATCCATGAATTCAAGTCTGACCAAAGAAGCATCTAATTTTTCTAAAAATAAAATCTGTAACATGAATTCAAGAGAGAGAATTTGGTTATGGTTCGTTTCTGTTTATGATTGCCACTGTTTCTTGCTTAGAAATAAATTCAATTGAAATCTTTAAAAAAAAAAGGAAAGAAAGAAATTTTTATCGGATTATATGACCAGAAAGTGGTGAGGAATTTCTTGTTTTTGCAGTCACTGCTTAGAATTTTAAATGTTTTACAAGGCTTACACACATGTAAAGATGTTAACGAGAAAGTTGTACCTAGTTGACAACGAAAACTTATTTAACAACACATGAAATATTCAACTATGATGCGAAATCTTGTAATTCGTTACTGGAATTGCACAAAAGGAATCAAACCAAAAAGTAGAAGAGGACCTCATAATGGAAGGGTGTGCAAGTTATAATTGAAGCTCTTCTTGGCTACTTAGAATACCAAGAAGACAATAACACTGGAAGAAAAGATTAATCCTGAGAAATTTACGAAACATCATTCGCTGAAAGGTCTTTGAAAAGACGAAGCAGATGAGTTTACTCTCTGTGTTATAAGCAGTAAAAATTAAATAAATGCTAACTTTTTAAAAACATTACATCTACTATTTCAATTTTATATACATAAAAGTGCAAAAGGTTTTTGTTAATTCAGGATTCCTTTTTTTCCATTCATTTTTAATATTCGGCAATCTATAGTGTAATTTTATTTATTAAAAGGTTAATATTATGAGCTACATTTAAGTAAGCAAATAGTAGCTCATACAAATCTATGAAGGTTGTAATATTATTTGAAATTCTCTCTTTTGATTTAATAATACTAAAAAAAAAAAAAGAAGAACTATTTACATTTTTCACTTTTTTCTTAAACCACAGGTCGATATTATGAGACAGGGTCTCTGAGACCGGGTATCATCGGAGGCAGCAAGCCGAAAGTGGCCACACCCGTAGTCGTCGCCAAAATTGAACAATACAAGAGGGAAAATCCCACCATATTCGCATGGGAAATCAGGGAAAGACTGATTTCAGAAGGTAAGATTCACAATTTTTTCCCCGCCTTTTTAATTTTTATTTTATTTTAAGCAAAAAATCAAATGTATCTTGTTATAGTCTTAATTATTTTTTCATTGATTAAATTATATTGCTTTTAAAGATGGAATTAGTTTTGAACATACTAAAGGAATCTGGAAAATTAGGGTTCGGTATTTTCACTTCTTATTCAGATAAATAAATATCAAGTTTTCATAAAAATATTTGGATAAATTCATTGATATGACTCACTG
>BMAV01023179.1:198268-208767 GCA_019973955.1 Trichonephila inaurata madagascariensis | reverse complement strand
AGTTATGTTAGTTAGTTAGTTCTCTTTTAATTTTCTATTCCAGGTACTATAAATGAAGCATTTTAAATGTAAGCGAAATGGTAAAATAATCTTCAGTTACAATTTATCCCTTTCAGAGGCAGTGATTTTATAGTGAAATCATCTACTCATACATTTCTTTTACATTGTAAAAATCAGAGTAACTTAATAAAAATTGTTCTAGGGGTACTTTTATACTACTAAATCTACTTATGATTTTTATGCATGGAAGAAATATTTGAATGGGGGTTTTACAATGAAAACGCTGTCCCTGTATGGGTTATTCCCTTTACGGGAGTTTGAAGGTGTGGGTGTATTTATCGCACGAAAGATAAAAGGTAAAAAGAGTAAATCAGCTTGATACACACACACACACACACACAAAGCTAATGTGAATGAAATTATTAGAGAGAGGACAAGGAGAATTTTGAAATGCTCCTTTCAAGTAAAATATTTTCTACGAATTAGTAAATATTTGTTGTATGAATTATTTGCAGCACAGAAAATATTTTTATAATTTTTTTAATTATCATTTAATGGATTCATTTTTAAATACGGTGATTGAAACCAGTTACTTTCAAATACTTTTTGTACAAAAAAGAATTAGTAAAAAAGTTCCTTTTTATTATTATTATTTTTTTAAAACAAAAACAGGAGCTCAACCCCTTAGGTTGCGGCAAGTTCGCTTTAGAGGGAGGAGGAACCGAAGGAAGAGAAATATTTAAAATTCAACAACTTTTTATTGAAGTTGATTCAAAATCTACTATAGTTGCCAATGACGCATACAAGGGAGGTCCGGACCCCACCCCAAAGCTTTTGACTTTTTTCGATTGATTATAATCCTATGTAAATAATACGTAACATTTAATTTAAGTATTTGTTATTAATAATTAATTTTATTAATTACTGTTATTTATTTATTCAATAATGTAATTTTTTACTGTTTTTTGTTTCCGAAAATCGACAAAATCAAAAGAATATGTTGAATGGCGTATCCGAGCATGATACGAGAATAGTGGACTTTCGACGCCGGTCCTCCCCTTGAAAAATTCCTGTGTGCGCCACTGATGGTTGCTAATAAATAATAGGAGGGAGTTAGCCTTTACCAGTTATAATCTACTTATCGTGACTGGATAAGTACAACTGCATCAGTTGACAACACTTGACAATGATAATGAGACTCCTAATCAAATGACAAGATACACTGGTAACCCACAAAAAGTAATTCTCATAGATATAACTCAGACTAACACTTTCACAATATTTTACTGCTAACTCTCTTCCTCCACCCATTCTCTTAACTTAAAATAGCTGTCTTCATTTGCATAAATCACGGTCTTTCATAGAAAGAGAGGTTCTCAAATCAAGCAATTCGTTAAAATAATTCATCCTTGAGGCTTTGTAGAAAAACCTTCAAAGAACCTTTTACAAACTTCAATGATTTTTTTGTGAGTTCTGGATATTGATCTTAAAATGTATATATAAACATTGTTCAATTACTAAATTCAAAGGAAATCGTCAACTATACATGTCACATTTATTTATTATGTTTCAAATAAATAAAAAGTGACGACAGTATTAAGGAGAGAACTATTATTATATATTTTTCAATTTAATCTCCGCCACAACTTAAGATTAACATAATTTATATACAAGAGAGTGAAAAAGGTCCCAGTACAAAATTTTACAACTTACTAACCTAACTTGTGAAGGTAAACGTTTGAATTTAATACCAGGTAATTATTTTAACAGACTTGAGCTTGCTATCGGAATGCCTTCCATAGACGTAATAACTTGGTTTTATTCTGCTATAATTTAAGCGTGAAAATCTTCACTTTTTTCAAAACTATTTATGTCAGCTTTACATAAATTTAGTAAGTGCTAATGATTAAGAATAGCATTTTATGGAATCACTGTCTTTTTTTTCTTTTGAAGCTTTGAAAAAAATTACGTCATTATCCTTAAGCCTAAGATAAACAACGCTCAGTCTGTCTAAAACGTGTAGTTTTCGTTTTATTATTATTAACACCTTCTGAAGTTGTTTATTTCACACAGAACACCTGAAGTTGTTAAATTATAACGAGTTTATTGATTATGAAGGCTAATATAAAGTTATCAACATCAGTGTGATAAAATATTAGATGCCAAATTTATTTTTAGTTATGGTATGTTTTTGAATTTTGAGACTGTGGCCTTAGGCAAAATTTAAAAAAAAAAAAAAATCATTGATGAAAAGGAACCAACTAAAAAGGAAAGATATAATAGTTGTCCATATAATAATTCCAGATTAATCCTGACAAAATATGTCAGTCCTATTTATTATTATTATTATTAATTTGTCTTTAATCTCTCCTCTTGAAGATAATTCTCCTAAGAAAAACGAATTCCTTTGTATTTATTTTAAACTCTTATAATCTTCATTATTTTTAAGCAGATTTTTTAGAGAATTTAAATTATTCTTCGGTAAAGAGATAAACTTTTGTAAAAAAAAATATAAATAACTAAAACCATTTTGAAATCCTTTGAATTATGAAATGAAAATAATTTATTTTTTTTACCCAAATATATATTTTTAACTACTTTCACGTCTTGTCTATTAGCAATCCGAAAAAATTCTCAACCGGAGAATTAACTCATTAAGAGATTTCTTACTGTATTTCTTCAAAAGTATAATAGTGACCTTGGTAGCTTGTGGTTATGGTCCCGAATTCGTTGATGGACTGTCGCGGATTCGAGTCCTGGTGAAGAGCCGTGAAGAGGGGGAACTGAGGACCCGCGGTGTAGAGGAGGCCGATGCCCGTTAAATATGTTGAGGCTCAGTATCCTCCCGTTAGTGTGAGAAGAGAGGGAGTGCCATTTCAGGGTATCGTCTTTGTCACTTGACCGAGGTTCAAAACTACGAGGTTCGCTGCCAAGAGTGTTCGTGTTGCTTTATAGAGCGACAATATAGCACTCACTCAGAAGTATAATAAAAAAAATCAATTTAAAAGCTCTTCAGTTTTAATCGGAATATACAGTCAAAGCGATTTTTTTTTTAAATCTACTCTTTAATATGATGATTAAATTTTGAGAAAATATCTTGATTCTTATGAACAGAGCCAGCTTTGCCATTATTATTTTAACGTTTTGCTTAAATATCGTTTTACGTTAGCGGCATATAATGAAAGTAATATCATAAAACACCCATCAATTTCTATCTGCAATTTGTTGTTGGAAAGTTTCCAGCTCTGAAAATCACTATTATCATTTAAATCGCCTCCTTCAAATGTGAATCGGAGATAATTCACTGCCATTTCGCAACGACACTCGCTCACGATACCGATCTGCTTGTCCTTGAATTGCGCAACGTAGCAGGAAGGACAGAAAATAAAGTCGAGCAGAACCTGCAGCACTTAACCTTTCTTGGTCATCCAGCACGCGTCCCGAGCCACAAGCTTAACCTTCCGATAGATTGAAACAATGTACTCCTGGAGATAAGAGCTCACCGGGGGTACGAGAGGAAGTGGCTCGGTACACAATGCTCATGCGTGCGTCCCGCGATTGTCTGCCCGTCGCAAGGCAAGATGGGTATCGCGATAAAAACGGGCTGCAAAACTGACTAATGATCAGTCATTCCTCGCACCGCGGAATCGCGTGATCAGTTCATTGATTAAGTCGCGTTTGCGTGATGGACTAAGTGGAAAAAGTTGCACTTGTTGCAGTCGTCTCTGCGTGGGGGAATGCACAATTGTTTGGTTTGTGGGGAGAGCGGCAGAGGACGCCTTGTTTTGGTTTTGGGCCTCCCAAAGTGCAATTCGCTTGGCCCTTTTAAAAGTAGTCGAAGACTTGCCTCCTTAAATCATCGCGCATGTTAATGAATAAGATATTGTTTTTTTTATTACTGTCGCACTTGGAAACAAATCGAATAAAATTGGTTGTTTTAAGTCATGGATCTACTAATCCCAGACCGAGGACCTGATTTTGCTCTCGACTCGACCTCAATGAAATTATAATCCAAATAATTTTAATCGTCAAATGTTATTACCAGAAGTATTCTACAAAAAAAACTGAGAATTTTGAACTGTAGGCCAATAAGCAACAGTAGCCAGACTGTATTTTTATGTCATGTCCGCAACGAGTTTAAGCTTAAGCTTACATATTAAACCACCATTTAGTCGAAAGGTGGCAGTCGGTTTGTGCCTAGGTTTTTGAGGTCGTGATTTACGAACATTTGTTGTTACGGGTTACTGCTTGACAGTGTACGTTATATACAGTCCACAAAGAAGGGTCACGGGACCTACATTTGCGTAAGGACCTAGGTCCTGAAGAAATCTTAAGACATCTCTGTGAATGAACTGCTATTCCTGACGGACTTTGTTTTTGTAAGTCAAATGAGTAGGTCTGTACCTCAGTTGCTATGCCACTCTTCAAACACTTAAACCACACCAACAGACCGATGGTAAGATTTTGAGTCCCGACAGATTTAGCGCGTAATAGCCTCTCTACGCAACGGGTCTTCAGTGCCACCAAGACGCAGCCCTCACGACTCGTCAACCTTGAATTCATGACCATGATCACTCAGCTACCGTATCCTGTAGAATCTGAGAAACGCAATGTGAATGTTTGATGAGATATTTTCACGAATTCAAATCCATAGTCAGATTAGAGAAGAAAAATCTGAGCTGATACTTGACCCTCACCCCCATCTCGAGCTTGCCCGCAACGTCGTGAGAAGTTTTCACGTGAAATATTTCCTGAAGCACAATGGCCAGCGAGAGAAACTCATTTCAAATTTGCAGCACTCTGACTGTTAAAGAGTATCGCTAAACAAATATGCTTGCTTGGCTTTCTTGTTGGTTGAGGTACTGAGACATTGAAAGTAAAAAAAAAAACGCTCTAATCTCAGTAATTTGTTACCATAAAGACTAACCAGACTTCTTAAAAATTGTTTGCGGTTGTTAGGCCGATTATAGTCCTCGAGGAATGCGGTTTCGCTTATTTGGAAGTAATAGTTAATGAACAATATTTACTTTTGAATCTGTCATGGGATTTTTTTATTTTTAGTGATAGCTAATCGGTTACTTAGCTTAATATTAAAACCAATGCAAAATTTAGCTATTTAATGACTGTGTTTCACACCAATGATTTTTGCTTCTTCTTTCAACGAGCAATCATTTGAACTTTATAGCATTGGGGTTTCAGTCCGTATTATGACCTCTTACTTGCCTGCGATTCAGTTTACAGTCAGTCATTGACACAGAATGCATATCGATTTAACTACACATTTTCTGATATCATAACAGGAAGTAAAATTGCATAAAAGATGTGTATAACCATCGATAAAGCAAGCAGACGGAAAATCCGAGGTGCTAAAGCATCAAGTGGATCGAAAAAAGCAGATTAAATTGAGGCTGAAATGGAGATCATTTCCTTACTCTTCAAGGGTCTATCATTAATGCCACACACCCACCTGCTGCCATGAAGCAGGTGGTGGGCTACGTATGACCACTTTTTTGCCCACTAAAAGCTACTGTGAATCCTCCCCCAATTGAAAGCTAATCTTTGCCGCATGACTTGCTTTCGTTCCTATATCAGGGTAGGCAATGCTGCAGCACATGCGGGAGGATTAACTTAAATAGATAGCTTCAAAGTAGTTACATCTGGTGCTGGAAAGTTTAAAACACTCGCATGGCGTTTTTACCAATGGAATTGTAAGATATATATGTCTTAACAATGAAGCAAGTGGAAATTTAAGACATGAATATTTCAAAAGATTTTCTTTGGATCTCTTAGGATTATATGTACTATGTATTTTGTAACAACTAAATTAATCAAAATAAATCAATCGAAGAGTGTTGGATTAAAAAACTATTGTAACACAAAAAATTTTTCTTAAAGGGACACAGTACGCGATTCAAATGACATAAGGTCAAAAAATCAAATCAAGTTGTTTTAGCCTAAATTATTCTACATATATTTTTCTATCTTACAAAATTCGAAAGCTTTTAGGTAAAAAACGCAGAGTTAAGGTAATTTTTATGTTCGTTTCTATTCACATCCCAATCACAAATAAAAACTTTAAACTGACTTATCTGAGAAAGAAACAAATTGCTAGTTTTCTTCATTTAAAATGCTGAGATTTTTTTTTTCTCTCTTTCTATTTTGTTGAATGGTGTGACATTTTTTCCTATTGTAACAAATGCTTCCATGTTTTTTCTAGTTATTGCGAATAACACATGTAACAAAAGTCATGCTTTTTTGAATCAACGCAATGATTATTTTTAAAGAATAGTTTACAAAATTTATACATTTTTCGAGAAATTTTCAGTAATCATATATATATATATATATATATATATATAATTCATAAAAAAATATTTTACAAATTTCAGTCATGTTATCACTAAATCCATACCAACTTTTGTTATACATAGTTCTACGTGCTTGTAAATTAAATTTCATGCTTGCACATCACTTCTTGTAGGAAGAGCAACATTTTTTAAAATCACCAGAAATTTTTTAATTTTTCTGTGAAAAATTAAATAGAGTTAGCTCTTTGTGGTATTTAGGTTAGGTTTAGGTATTTTTGTGTATGGTTTAAATTAGTTAATCATAATACTTAAATAAATATTCAATACCTTTTATTTTTCTTTTAATTTCATATATGGATTTT
This sequence comes from Trichonephila inaurata madagascariensis, assembly GCA_019973955.1. Classification (NCBI taxonomy): domain Eukaryota; kingdom Metazoa; phylum Arthropoda; class Arachnida; order Araneae; family Nephilidae; genus Trichonephila; species Trichonephila inaurata. The sequence goes on along the minus strand of BMAV01023179.1, from coordinate 202,097 downwards.
AATAGGACCTATTAGATTTCCAACGCAATATCCTAAGTTAAAATATGGAAATAATCATATTTAAGGATCATTTTTAGCTAGTGAGTTCACTCCGCTTCCTCCAAATCGAAAGCTTACCCTTCCAAAAAAAAAAGTAAGAAAACAGTTTCATCAACTCACAGGTAATATTATCTTGAAGCATTTCACAGTCATCGAAAGACGACCCCAGCAATGATAGGAGATGAGGCGGGAATGTTAGACAAGAGGGGTGGGGAGGAGAAGTGAAGAGATCTCGAGAAGGTAGAATTGGAAAATCAGAAGAGCGGAACGAAGTCTCGTGTGTTTGACGATGGCCATGATTAAGGGTCGCGAGATATCTCATATCCGGTGGAGCCCTCTGCGACTAAATCGAGGTTGCAGACCCCTGTTTAAGAGCAAGCTCGTGCAGGGCATGCCTAATCGAAGATAGCAGCACTTGTGAAACGGAACGATTTTCTTGCTCGTTTGCTGCTCGCGCGTGGCTTTTCGGGAGATGCGACAGATAAAGGGGTCCTTTCGTGTCCACTTCCTCTACAAATCTGCTGCAGATAAAGATGAATGAAAGCGATCATCAAAGGGTTTTATCTTATTCAACCGTGGATGCCTCTGGGAGGGTTGCGAGGGGACGTGGTCATGCATTCGAGAGAATCGTTTGAACAAAACATAACTCTTTCGGGGTTCTTTGGGATCTCTGTAGCAATCCGAGATTATTTAGAAATTTAAAAACATTCAGATGCTAACTGGTTTGTTTGGTTTTGAGAAAAAGATTTATATCAAATAAAATGTAGTAGGAATTTTTCATTGATAAGATTTATTTCAAATCCGTAAAGCTAAGTAAACGGAGTATACTTAATAAATGTTTGTATTTGAGAAACTAAATGAATGTGATGTTGACTATTTTTTTTAAAAAAAAAACAATTATTAATTTTATAAATTATTTGAAATTTTTTATATACAGAAAACTATTTTTTATACTTACTTCTTAAATATCTTCTATAGAAATCTAAATTTAAATTTGTTGCTTTTAAATTATCTTTATCCATATCACATTTTCAAATAAGAAACATCTAAATCAACGTGAATGAATGATGGATATGAATGACCCTTTTCGTCAGGGCCGCTTTTCCGCTTAGACTTACTAGGCATGTGCCTAGGGCGCAAAAAAATGGAGGGCGAGAAAAGAACAAAAATTAAGATTACAGCGAATGAACCACACAGGAAAGCGAATTATGTACGGGTTGTGTTAGTGTGTGTATGGGCGTGAAACTATGGAAAATGAATAACTTAACACAGTGCTTCTCAAACTTTTTATACTTACGCCCCAATTTTCAATCATAATTTTCATCGTGCCCTCCTCCATGCAATATCCTTGTATTGAATTCAATAATAATGTGCTTTGACGTAAAGCTATAATACCACTTTAATTATAAACCGTACAAATTATCAAGATAAGTATTAAACTTTGTATAAAATTTTATGACATGCCTATAGGGTCATTGGCAATTATTATGCTTGTTCTTAGCTTAGTACTGTTAAATTAATTATGAAACACACTGTGCAGTATTGATACATTTATAAGTGTATTATTTTAGTGTAAATGTGTATTTTATTTTTTATTATGTCTGATTGTATTTTGTTTTGTTTCCTTTTAGTAAATTAAAAAAATTTTTAAAATAATCTTTTGTTGTTTTCGATATACTCCCCCCCCCCCCTTGGAGGGTTATCACGCCCCCTGGGGGGCAGGCCCCACAGTTTGAGAAACACTGGCTTAACAGTTTGATGTTGCTATGCACTTGAAACGATATTGCATCGTAAATTGATTGCAATGATGCCATTAATGATTTTGCAGTGATCAAAACTCGAAGAAAAGCTTTATTGTACGAGTATAATGACAGTGACTCAACAAAGAATAGGATGTCTAAAATTAATAGATAGTAAAGCGATAAGCGATGATAATTAACAGGTTGATAGCAGTTCATACAATAATGCACACTCTATTCTATGATTGCAAACGATTTCATAAACTTACAATACTAACTCATAAAAGGGTAGATGTTCCATGATGCCGTAAGGTAAGAAATGAACAAGAGTGGCCAAACCACTCACAAACACATATAAATACCATTAAATGAATGTTACATAATTTATCTGTGACTTAAAGCATTTATTGAGAGAAAGGTATTACACAAAATCAACGATACTGGTCTCTGAAATATGCTTTTAAGCAGGGGTGGGCAGACTTTTCCAGGGTACGGGCTACTTCTAATTATTTCAGGGTGTTGCGGGTTCACACAGTAACATAGGTGTATGAGCAAAGGGAAAGTGTACAATACAGTTGGAGCTCCATTTTACGAACCTCTATCTTGCGCATTTCTCTATTTAGCGAACGTTTTACTGTAGCCAAGAACATTTTATGATTTTCTTCGTAAAATAACCTCCAAATAGCGAAGTGGAATTTCTATTTAACGAAATTTATTCTTGTGATTCGATTTTTTTCCCTCCGTATATTTAAAATATTTCTTTACCTTCATATGATAAAATGATTATTAGGTTTTAGAGAAGGCGGTCACCCTAAAACGTCTTAGTAGTCCTCCGGTCGATCGCGGTCGACTTAATGCCTACCCCGGCTTAAAGCATTCAGATATTTATTAAAAATTATGTCTAATTATATTTAAAAGTAAAATAGAGGCGTATTTTAATTATGCTTTTATTTATTATATGTCCGTCAGGGTCCAATACATCTAATTTTGCTCAGAACTCAATATTTAGATTTTAAAAAAGTTATTCTCTTTACAATCTTCTATTGTTATCATCTAATGACTATGACTTTTTTTTATCTTCAAGTAATAATATGCATTTTTACAATTTCAATTAAAATATTTAATGTTGCTGTGTCTCTTAGATTATTACGAGAAATAACAGAGCATGTTATAATTAAGTACATTTTGTAAAAATATTCCTAAATGCATTGTTTATCATTTAAATAAATGTATATATGTAATGCAAGAAGATATTGTATTTTAACTTTCAATATAATTTGGAACGATCTATTTTTAAAAAATAACGTACACTTGGAACTATTGAGTTGATGGAAGTTCTGCAGTTTTCTAGACATTTAATTTCGTAAGGCAGTTGTTACATTATAACATGAAAATTTAAAACTTGAAATGAATATATTTCAGTGGCACACAGAAGAAGGGTCCTAGGGGTCCGGAACCCCCTCCCCCAAAGCCCTTGATTTTTTTTTCCGATTGATTATAATTCGAAGTATATAGTACGTAAAATTTAATTAAGTATTTGTTATTAATGATTAATTTTATTAATTAATGCTAATTATTCATTCAATAATTAATTTTTACTGGGTTTTTTTGTTCCCGAAAATCAACAAAATCAAAAGAAGCATGATACAAGAATGGTGGACTTTCGACCCTGGACCCCCCTTGAAAAATTCCTGTGTGCGCTACTGATATATTCGAATACATTAAACATTGGAGAAGTTATTCATTTAATTACCTTTTCAAAATATAAAAGAAGCAAGGGGAAAAAAAAGCACTTATTTTCTTAACGTTATATTTACTTATAAGAACTTAAAGATTGGAATCAAAAATATTTCATTGACATTCACAACAAAAAGTCGGTAGCGTGTACAGGTTGGTTCCTATGAAACAATTCATTTCCCAAGAAGTAGTTGAAAACTATGACTGAGAGAAAAATAAAAACATCAATCAATTTTTACATTCAAAACAGTCACAAATGGAGCCATGTGAGCTTCAACAGTCTTCTTGCTTCCAGATTTTTTTTTTTTTTTTTT
>BMAV01023179.1:178465-197485 GCA_019973955.1 Trichonephila inaurata madagascariensis | reverse complement strand
GTTCGCGGTAAACTTTTAAACGAGATGTTTTACTCGATGTTTTTTTTAAATAAGAAATTTTTGAAGTTAATGCCTCGTGATTAAAATTTATGTTGTCTGAGGAGTTTTTAAAAAAGAAGAAATTTAAAGTACATGTTTTAATATGAAAGAAAAAGAGTCGAAATATTTTCAAATATATTTAGAGTAATCTGTTTCTCTTGGCTTACGCATATATATTATGAGTTTTCAAAATTATGAATGCTGAAAATTAAAATTTATTTTTTGATAAAAAAATTAGTCTACATGCATTTTTTTTCTTGTAGAATTTATTGATGAGTTCAATTAGTATGCAATTTTTAGTTAAATCTTCAAATCAGTTGAAACATGATCACATAGATCTATGAAATAATTTTCATTAAAAAAAATCCTTAAGAGTTATTCAATTGTTGATGATGGTTTATGTTAGAAGACTGATTAATAAATTGTTGATATATTAACAACGTACTCAGAAGTTTTACAAAGGGTATTGGCGACAAATCTCGGAATTCTGAGCCTCGATCAATTGACGCGTACAACTCAGCTATAACTTCCATAACATTGCGTTAGCCAAAATCATTGTGTAATCAGTTTGTTAACCCTTATTGCAGTGCTTCTCAAACTTTTAATACTTGCGACCCAATATTCAGTCACAATTTTCATCGCGCCCCCTCCATAAAATAACAATGTATTGAATTCGATAATACATTGTTATTTTATGGAGGTTTATTGTTATTTATTTTTATTAATACTTTCCCAGCTAGTACGTAAATTTCCCCGGGCGTGTATATACGTCTTTTCGAAATACGATATTTTCTGTTCACTGCTGTCCATAAAATTATTCCGAAGGCTTTGGAATGTAATAAATGGACGATGAGAGTGATTGCGAAGGATTCACTTATTTCAGAGGATTTCCTTATTTATTCCCCCCGCCCCCCATACATCACATATGCTCACCTACGTGGAAAACGGCGGCATTGGGAGGTGAATCGCAAAACATTTAATCGGTATTTAAGAGATTAATTATAAACTATACAAATTATCAAGATAAGTGTTGATTTATTGTTTATAGTTTTATATATAATAAGCCCAAGGTGTCACTGGTAATTATTAAACTTGTGCTTAACTTAGTATAGTTAAAATACACTGTGCAGTACTTATGCATTTATAAGTGTATTATATCAGTGTAAATGTGTATTTTATTTTTTATTGTGTCGGAATGTATTCTGTTTGTTTATGTTCGGTAAATTAATAATTTTTTAAAATAATCTTTTGTTTTCGACTTTTCAATAGGCTCGCGCCCCCTTCTATGGTTATCACCCCACCTGGGAGGCGCGCCCCTCAGTTTGAGAAACACTGCCTTATTGTGTTCATTTAGATTCGTAGATTGCTGAGTGTAAACAAAATAAGAAGTACATACACCAAATTAATTAACTGTTGTATGCTTTTGTAAACCGCAATCAGTTTATTTCCTTAGACTAGATACTTTCTGTATTTTTACCATAAATTTTTCGCTATAGTATTCATTAACTAGAAAATGATAGTATTTAATACTATTTGGATTTCGCAATATTTTTCAAACAGCATTAGGGTTTTTAATAGCAGTACTAAGTAGCCTAAAAATTTATCTGATTTTAAATTGTAAAAACTAAATACAATCACATTGCTGCGCTAATTCTGTTACTTTTTATTACTATTTATTAGTCTATCTATACATAATATGACATGCATTTTGTATTTTTGAGAGACTTAAATTATTTATCATCAGTTTACTTATAAAACAATTCATTGTTTTAATTTTAATTTGTTTATTTTGTACTTTAACGGTCTATGATAAGTTAATGTATAGACTAACTAGTTATTTCATAGAATAACTACATAGGTAAAATGGCGATATGATTTATCTATTACACACGTTAATTTGTTTGGTCAGTTATTTTATAATATATCTAGGTCACTCCTGATTTCAAGCACACTCACTCCTGATTTCAAAAAAGTTGTAGAAAAGTGTGATTTGGTATATTTGTCTCCCCGAACTGAATCTAAAATTAAATGTGCTTGCAGCATGATATCATATAAGCACAATAAATAAAGGGAATAAAACTTCCACTGTTTTATTTAACTTGTATTAATTGATCTTTATGGCATAATTTATACTTTTTTTTAGATTCAAAGTTAACTAATGAATACAATCATTTTAAAAAGGTCCGGTATCTTCCACTTCCCTAATGTAGCTCTTTGAGCCAAAACAATTTTCCTCCCCAGCATTATGTCATGTGCATATAGTCGAAACTGAAACGTTGTTTCAAAAGGGAAATATAACAATCAAATTATTATTTTTCCATGCTTTTCTGTTGACAAATTAACACAAGAGATCAGTTTTGCTTTTTAAAAAAAGGTGTTGAACGGGAACTCTATTTCTCATACTTTTCTTACATCTCAACAGTTACGAAACCCAGTTGAAGTATATGAGCCATTTCTTCTTTTTCACAGTCACCCGTGAAAATTGAAATTGATACCATGTTTAAGTTCTTAGTCACTGACAGTTGTCTGTCCTCCACACTTCCTGCCGGACACACATACCGTGAACGATTATATGATGTCCACAACAAAGAATGATGGAGGAAAAAAGCTATCTGTAAGCCCAAGCGCAGCAAAAAATAGAAGTTAGGCTTCGAATAATTGCACAGAAGAGGATCGTTCCCGTAAAAAAACAAGCCTACTGAGCACCTGCCTTTTAGACTTTGATATCCGGTCGCCGGAACAATCGTATAGGCGGAATTACCAACCTGGAACCAGAGCTTGAATATAATGGGTAGCGTCCTGCACACCCCCGCGTCACTTTCGCCTTTTTCTTTTTTATCAATTTTCTTTGTCTTTCGGGTGGTTGTTTCACAGTCGCTTGCTCGTCATATGGAATCGGGGGAAGGAAATACTGGAGTTCAGGGGACAAAAGGAGGAAAGGGTTAGATATGAAAGGATTCGGGAATATTAAGAGGTTCGTGCTTCCGTAGAGCTTGAACCGTGATCATGCCTTTCGATCTTTTTTCCTCTGCTGAATTTTGGAGTGATTTTAAAGAAGAAATGATCTTTTTCACTGAGATTTGCTCGTTTTTCATAACTGTTCTTGTTCTTCAAAAAATCGACAAAAACTATTTTATTTTAATAACTATGCGAATGTATGTATGTTTTACAAAGGTGGACTACCAGTTTTGCAATCGATGGAAAAATAATTTTATATGTTTAAGTAGTCTTATAGAGAGGTGATTTTAAATTGTAGATATTCATTCAAAGGAAACATTGTATAAATGCAGTTTTCAATACATTTACCAATTTTCAAAAATAAGTAAAAGATTTCTTTTAATTTGAAACTAATTGATGTAAGTGTTTTTCCACTTGAAAATTAATTCAAAATTTCATCTAAACAATCTTTTATTGAAACAGCAAGGTCGTCTTTTATTGAAATCGCACTAGTGTGTGAAAATTTTTTAAATCTTTACTAAATTTGTACCAGTTTTTTAGAAATTTCGGCGACATTTTTCATTAATGTAAAATTTTGGTACGGTTTAAATATTATTAGTTTAAAGTAATGCTGAAAACTTAAGTTTCTTTTAAATATTCATTAACTTGTTGAATGTATAAATGTTTATTCATTATCGGGGCCTGTGTATAAAAACCTCCGTTTTCATAATGTGAAATGATAACATTCAGTATTATGATATATAAAAATGATTTGGGGCACTCATTTAAGAAGAATAATAACTTATTTTAGAAAAACAAGCATGATGCGAAATGTGTTTAAAAAAACGTTCTAAGAAATACAAATTATTTTAATTTTACAAATTTAATTATCTTTTTCATTCTCTTTAAATATAATAAAACAAATCTGCAATCTACCAAAAAAGAATAAAATAACGGCAGAAGCACTTTGCTATTAACCTATTTGTACCCCTTAGAAAACTTTCAGCAATATTTATCGAAGCTTCGTGTATAATAGATTGTGTTTCAAAGAATATTGCTTAAGAACTCACAAGATTAAAACTGTTCATAAGTAATATCCTTCGTACACTAAATTGATCTGCTATTAAAATGAATAGTCGCTTTTCATACTCGCGTGTATTTTAACTGTACTTTCACAATTATAGTAAGATTAAAGCATTTATTATTATTATTATAAAGCATGAATTTAATCACTCTGATTCTGATTTCCGCTACGTAACAAAGCAGCAGTAATTTTTGCACAAGAATTTCCAATAAGGACTAGATGAGGACTAATGGATAAGGATTTCCTTTTTGAACTGTTTTAATAACCAATCTATTAAAAATATATTTTCTATTGCGAGTAGAAATGCATTTTGTAAGATACATACTCTGCTAATACATATCATACTTTCTATAATTTAAATTGAAAAAAGGCAAGTCTTTTTTGCATTTGTATACTCATCGATGTATCGCAATTCATCAAAATAATGCGATACAATTTCTTCCTTCGCGCCTCTCTATTCCATTTATCTTCTTAAAGCTTTGGAAAAGGCAAAGTCCCAAAACAGTGACATTTAATACTTAAAACGTATTATTATTATTATTTTTAATTGATGTATTATCAATTGCAGAACAACGGACTTATGATACTTCTGAATTATATATATTTTTTTAAATAATAAAATTCTATAATTAACATATCATTGAATATAAATAATTCTTCTTTCAACAGGTGTGTGCACCAACAGCACAGCTCCCAGTGTCAGTTCCATCAATCGGATCCTCCGGAACCGGGCGGCCGAGCGCGCCGCTGCAGAGTTCGCTCGTGCGGCAGGATACGGTATGTACCACCCGTACGCTGCTGCTGCGGCCTTTCCCTGGAGCGCTGCGGCTGCAGCTGCAGCTACCACACCTCATATGTGGCCCACTTTTCATGCGGGATCGGCCGGACCTCTCCCCACCGGATCCCCTGTTGACCCTACAACTATGGCCGGACTCAATCCGTTGCGAGACCAAAGGCAGTCTGGTAAGCGAAACGATATGAGAATAAATATGCATCGCGAAAAAGAACTCTTCAGAAATACGGATTAAAATCCTATGTATAAGTGATTCGTTTAAATTTCTGTTTTTGGTATAAAATAAATGTATTGAAAGTGCAGAATTAATACATTGAAAGAAAGTTTCTTTCATGAAACAATTTTACGATGTGGGTAATTAAGATTTTTTTTTAAGTTTCTTTTTTTTTTATATAAAATATACTTTTTTCATGTTATTTAAAAATTATAAAATTAAACAATGTTGTACGTGTATTACTGTAAAATTAAGGTATTCTGAGTTTAAAATGAAGAATGCTCAAAAACTTCAATAAAAAAGGTATATAAATTATTTTTAAAAAATATATCATTGCTTACGCCTGTCTTTACCAACTCTGAATTTAGAGTTCATTGCCTTTGATTAGATTGCCTGGGATTTTTTATTGCACAATAAAGATGCAAACAAAAAGGGCTCAATTATTTTCAAAATTTATTATAAATTTCTCTCCAAATATTTCAGTCAAAATGAAATTTGAATGTTACTGAAACTTCCGTTAGAAGTAATTTTCACATTTTCGAACAAGAAACTCAAACATACAGAAAAAATCTTGAAACTTTCATTTCTTTAATTTTTTTTAATACACATAAGGATAATTACCTCCAATGAGAAAAAAATATGTAGATAATCAGTTCTTAAGTTTTCTTTACTTTCATAATATTTGAATGTAAAAACTAATATTTTGGCAAGATTTAACCAAGGCTGTTCGGTTTTTTTTTTTTCCTCTCATCGAAGACGCGTATCCGAGATTACTATCATTTTACAAAACCTGTGGATTCAATTAATGTAAAAAATGCGTTATAACGTTTTTTTTTAAATGCTTAAACGAATCTGATGTATGAAGCTTAAACATTTAATTAAGCTGTAACATAATTAAATATCGAAAGTATTCATTGAAACCTGGGAGGATAAAACCATCGTTTTTATGAAAATTATCAATGTCTAATCAGGACTATTTTTTTGACAAAAAAAATCTAGTTCTGTGGCCGTAAAGAATTTTATTAGAGCTTATAAAGTTAAGGATGTAATAGTAAGTATTATTTATATAAACATATTGTTAATGCTTATATTGCAGAAGTGTCAGACATTTCCACAGCCTCTCTATCTCTTAAAAAATTCTAGTTGTCGTCGCATAAGTAATTCCTTAAAAAGAAGGTCAATGTTTCTTTTTCCCATAATGCTACTTCACGAGCCAACTCTCATTCAAGAAAATGTATATATTCAGTGAGAAAATACATTTCGATGAATATTCCGAAACTACTTTTCCTTTCTGTTCACAAAAATATCCATTACATCCCTCCCTCTTTCTGAATCCAGATGTCGTCATTTCTCTCCAGCTTAAAAAAAAAAAAGGCCTTATCTAATCTTTAAAAAAACGAGATCTGTCAAAAAATTCCCTCGATTCGAAGGGCTTTTATGAGCGACATTACAAGTCTATCCTGCAAGCATGAAACAAAAGTGGCGCCATCCCTTCCAAAGCACAGAATCACGAAGCTGATGTTGCAAAGCAGAGAATCAAAACAATGAAAAAATAATAATAAATAAAAATAAAAACGTTAATAATCCATAGAAATTAAAATATTCTCATCCGAGTCAGCGAATGAAGTTATTAAAGATAATGGGGACGTGCAGGCAAACACTCTCCAGATCCAAAAAAGTGCGCCCAGCCAATTTTTCACAAATGATAAACAATTAAGTTCCTATAAAACTAAATTGAACTTGATCCCTCCGATGTAATGGCCTTCATGTTTACGGCTTGCGGTCTCCTTTTGTTTCTATCCCCCGTTTTATCGTCCTCCATTTTTATCTTAATTAAGACTCCCAGCCTAGGGGTGTATACATTAGCATTAGAAACAGCAGCCCCCCTTCCTTCTTGAACCAAGTTAACGAAAAAGGCACGATTATCGAGCCCCGGTTTGATAAGTACGTGTGCATTAGTAGCGAGTTCGTCGATATTTAACTCAGGTTCAGACCCGTCAATGCGATTTTAAAAGGACGGAGCTCCCAGTGTAGAGCCTTTTTTTAATTATTGGCATTTTTTTTCCACACGCCAGCTTTTGATGTCTCTATCTAAAGCTTAGCCGCCTTCTTTATTGTTACGACTTCTTCTTTTCGGTCCCTTTTTAATTTAGTAATTAAAGCAATTACCTGATTAGGAATGTGAAATCTGCGAAATGGCCTCTCTCTGGTTTTTTTGCCAGCCCTCGTCGATTCCATATGGTAATGGTGGCCATAAGGCAGTCTTGATTGCGTACGTCGGCATTTCGTTCCGTGACGTTTATATCTTGAGGATACTGTGAGTAAGTGCTACTGCGGAAGAATGCTTTTGTGGAAACTGTTGCCGACGATTGGGACTCACAAAGAGATGAGGCACTTTCCCTGCAGAAATAAATTGCACGAAGCGAGTTAATGCAGATGCGTTATGAAGATACTTTTGATCTTCTATTGCAGCATTACCAACCCTCTGGTTTGAATTTTTTCTCCTCTGGGCACGAAAATGTAATTGTTATCCCCTCTCAAAACGAGTGCAGGGATGGTTTTGTTAGTAATTAAATTCTGTTATTTATACGTCGCAAAGAATTTGCATTTGATTGGCTGTTTCTGCGAGGTATTCGGAGGAGTATGCGTTTAATTAAAGGAGTATGGTTTTCCATTGGGCGAGCACACGTTTCGATTCATTAAAAATAATGAGTTGACTTGGTCTCAATTAAATGATCGTGAAAAAACTGTAAAGATAAGATTTTAATCAAAAATGTCTGTAATGTAAATATGTGTAGTTATTGTAAATTTTAAATATTTTAAAGTTTATTATTAGTCGTTAATTCCTTCTTATTTCGACATTTATTTAAAGATAATTTAATTAAAAACGTAATAGGTACAAATCGGGATGAGGGAGAGGAATTTTATATTACTTTGCTCCATACTCCCTAATTAATAAACTTTTTGTGAATACATGTTTAAACAAATGCTTTATGACTTTTTGTGCCCCACTTTATAAAGAGTGTTAAATTAAACACCTACTAATAACGGTAACTAATTTTTCACACCCTCAAGTTTATAAAGCGACTTATACTCTTAAATACAAATATTATAAATTTATAGTAGGAACCATGAATATATATGTTACTAAATGTGAAAAAGGATTAAGAGTGTTCTATACTTATTTTCAAAACCACATAGACGTTTTTATAAGATAACAATTTTGTATATTATACGGCAAAACTGGTACTTGGGAATTAAAGTTTTCCTATAAACATGAATAAGTAAAATATATATCTAAATAAACAATAAAATAAATTAAGCACTTTTTAAAATGTTATAAAATACTATTGCATTGTAACTTACAAATAGAGAAATAATTTCTGAAATATTTTACTCGTATGGGGTAGCAAATAAGTATATTTTAAATTTCTTAGTTATTTAAAATATTAATCGAACTAATCTTTAATTTATGTATAAATGATCATTTGGGGAATATTATCAGAATTTTTAAAATTATTTTTTACTGTGTGAATCAAATTTTCACTCTTAAATCTACAGCTTATTTCAAATCAATGCCTTTTTTGATTTCTCTACCGAAATAATTATTACTTAAAAAATTATACAACATTATTTCTTAAAGTCAGTCAGAGCTTTATTATTATTATTATTATTATTATTATTATTCTCTGACATTGGAGTGTTTATTTGTTTGATAAAACATCCAAAGATAGACCAAGAACACTATTGGAGACAGAAATAGTAATTAATAGCCTTCTCTCGGTTTCATATGCTTATATTTATTACATTGCTGACAGAATTCTGTTCGAAAGTAATTACTTCAGAAGGTCCAAAATGATAGCTAACAACACTTAATCAAGTAGTGTTTGCGAAAAGGAAAGTCCGAACGGATTTACCCAGTGTATAAAACGAAAATTGGTCTTTAATTTGGAGAGGTGAATTACTATCCCCCTTCTCCCGAAAGAAAATTCTACAGATTTATTTTTTCGAACACCACCAGGTCGTGGGAAATCGAAAGCTAAGAATTCTTCTCGCCATCTGTCAACTCCATGGAACCACTTCGCAGGCGCCACAGACCAACTAATTGCCCGACACGACATAAAGAACCGTAAGAAAAGCAGAAAGTAAAAGAAAAAGAAAAGAAAAACCGAGTCGCGTTGCTTGTTGACTTATAGAAAGGAAAAATCAAAGCTGGGGGAGAAAGAAAGGGAAAGAAAAAAATGGATGAGGGGAAAAATAGCATATTAGTTTGACATTTTATGGAACTTTCTAATGGCGGTGTCCCTTGAACAGATCGGTAAACAACAAGACTTGGAATAACCTTAAAAAAAGTTGAGAGAGAGAGAGAAGGCATTAAAGAGTTTGGAGGTTGCGTGTCTGTTTATATTGGCTCATTCGTGTCCACATTTAGTTGCTCATAGCAACCGATGCAATTGGAAGGGGGGAAGATAGTTGGGCAACTGAAATTGCCCATGAATACTTCATCAGTTCGAATGTGAAACTTGAAGCAGTCTTCTGATGAGAAATTGAGACCCAGATGAGAATTACAGGGAATGCATTAAAAATGCATGATCAAGTAGTTTGAGTAGGGTAACTATGCTGCACTAGGGCTCAGGGATGCAATTATTACATCATTTCATTCCATAATAGACTACATCATTACGGCTGACGAAAAAAATCGATTAATTCACATTTATAAGCATCGCTGGAAAGTTGATTCAGATATGTAATAACACATGCTGTGTGTGGGAAATAAGTCCAACATATCACGCAATCTCGTATCATAAAATGTAAAAAACAGTAACAATTTTGGAAACTTAATGTTATATTCTAGTTACTTGATGGAGCTGAATTCGAAAATACTTTCTGATTTCAATTCACTTCTAAGTATATTCGTTATTTTTTTTATGTGTAACCTGGTTTTTGGCAAAATAACATGGCTTTGAAAGAATATACATGTATTATTCCTGAGAGTTGATATTACAAAAATATTTGACTTGATAGTACCGATTTTTCTTCATTTGTATTCCTTCTTTATCTTCTCAGGGCAGTATGAAATGTTTCACTTCAACAAAACAATACATAATTTTATTACATTAAAAATAAATAAATTACTTTTTTTTATTTTTGTTTCAAGGCTTTTAATAGTTTCAAAGCAACAAAACCTGTTTCATGTTCAGAATTTTCTCGAACAAAAGCAAGAGGTCAATCTGTGCTAATTTAGAAGGAAATTCTTAATGATTTTTAAGAATATTTTTATGACTAATCAAAGTAGTTAGTTAAATGTATCAAAATTCTCGCAACAACAACAACAACAACAAATTGGGTTCCTTGTTACTATTAACATTCGAATAAATAGTTAAAAAAATTTTTTAATTAGACTGGGGATAAAACAAATCCTTCTCTTTCCTACAGACAAAGATCTCGACGAATGTGCCAGTTCTGACTCAGGGGATCGTCCGAAATTTCGGAGGAACCGCACTACCTTCAGCCCGGAACAACTGGAAGTTCTGGAAGAAGAATTCGAGAAGACACATTATCCGTGTGTCAGTACGAGGGAAAGACTAGCTGCCAAAACAAATCTCTCCGAAGCCAGAGTTCAAGTAAGAAAAACTTTATATACTTACTGTAATTTGTCATAATTGTACAAAAGAAACTGATTTCCCGTAGGGTATGAATGATTAATCCTTTTTGTTTTTGAAATATACATTTACGAATTTCAGAGATACACATTCAGAATTGCGCCAAGGAAGTTTAGAATTCTTCCAACACTTAATATTAATGTCGAATTTCAGTAATATTTTTAACATTAAATGGTATAAATATTAGTTCTGTTAAGGTAGCTGTGTTCCTAATCTCACCAAACGTGCGCTTTGGGAAATAGAATAGAAAGTACTTATTCTCTTAATTATTATTAACTATTTTCAATGATGTAAGAAACAATGGCGAAAAATGACTGCCATTGGCGGCATTTATTTATGCCCATTACTAACTTTTGGCAATTTATCACTTGCGCCCAGCTAACTGAAAAGTACCAAAAAGTCAATCACAGAGGGAGCTTTAGATTCATATTCGTTTAATAAGCAGGGAAAGACGATTAAAATGCGTATTTACTACTTATTGAAAGGTTAGTTTGATAAACATATAATTGTAATTATTTAAGGAAAAAACATTCAAAAAAATTAAGGATTTCTTGTGCAAGACTTGAATTTTTTTTTATGTATGAAACAACTGTGTACTTGAGATTGAGGAAGCCACAAAGTCTTCTGAAAAACATTAAGATTTCTTTCTCTTAATGGGAGTAATAATAAGAGAAGATCTTTAAGAGTTAATCGATTTTATTGTTCCTTAGGGATATATACCTTATAGACATTGAATTCCATTAGAGTGACCACAAATTTTATTTCAAACAATGCATTATTGTTGGTCGGTTTTTCAAGTCCTCATTTGTGAGTTATTTTTTTTTATCTTTAATTAAAAAATAGAAACTGAAGTAGCTGTTTGCACTTTCTATTCTAGATTGAATAGTTTTTGTGGTTTTTTAAGAAAGTAAGATTCTATTTCATTAAACATAAGGCACGAAAAAAAGTTTTCAACATGGAATAGTTAAATGACTTTATCATAAATATCAAAAGTCATTCATCCGAAGAATTGATTGTAAAAATGCAAATTAAATAAAAGGCTTATTTTTTTATAAATTTTATTATTGAGTTTTATTATTCTTCGTTGTGCCTTCAAATGCCTTATTCATTTTTTACATATGAAAGCATATCCCGACCGCACTATAAGTAACTTTGACTTAATATCTGTGTTTATTTCCATCTTTTATCTATTTCTGAGCATTAAAGTATGCTCTAATTTTTCATCTGACGTTTATTGTTGGAAAAAAAGTAATTTTCATCTCTATCTTCTGTAGGCAAACGCGATTTTATAATTTATGATAAGATGAATTTAAACATTCAATTTTCTCAATCTTTTCCCACATTTTAATTTCAAATTAAGTTCAAAATGTGTTTGTGGTCAAATCTGCAGCTACCTTCGTTCCCCATTCATGAAAGCCGACCATTGTCATTAAGTAGACAATTTGGAATGATTATTAAAGCACGGTAATGACCAAAATACTTCATCCCCCCACAACCCTTACATGTATGAGTAATTACCTTCTTAACGAGCTGCCATTAGTGATGTCATAATGCCCGTGGGCGTGACGACATTGATGTCGACCAATGACAAGAAGCAAGAGTGTCACGTGGGTCTCCAGTTTTAACGTTAAGTGGTCGCGCAAAGTTGCCCATAGCAACGTTAGTGTAATCAATGTAGATATTATTTTTCTTAGATTTTTTTCCCCCTTCTTCTTACTATCGGTTCCGTTTATTGTATTTTTTTTAACTGTATCCGTGGAATAAAAGCGAGTGCATTTGCTCTCATGGGCGTGGGCGATGTAAGTGATGTGTCTGTCTGTACGAGTGTCCTGGAGGGGCGGGGACGGAACGCGAAACGCATCGTCTGCGTAGCTGCTCGCGCGCAACTCAACTCGACCGCTGGTTTATTCAGGAGCGCGCCTCGATATAGGGGAGGTGATTATTGGATTATTTTTCGCAGGAAAACACAGAAAAAGTGGACAGAGAAAAAAAAAAATTACCAAGAGAATAAAAACATAAAAAAAAGTCGCACAAAGAATGGACTGGCGAATGAATAATAATAATAGTGATGACGATGAAAAGCAGTAGCTGGGCGTAGGAAAAAATCCACCTACAATAGGCGTACCTAATGCATATTATATACACAAAGCGCAAGGTCTTTCCCGTGTTATTATGGAACACAGCGCAAACATATTCTTCACAATATGAGAATCCATTATCGGATAGGCAATGATATAGCAAGTCTTCTTGGTTCTTTTTTCCACCGCTTCCTCTTCTATTATAATTTCATGTTCTTTTTTGTATTGCCACTGTTTTGTGCAGACCTTTTAGCTTTATGGAATTTTTACATGGCCGGTATCAAAGCCTGAACAAGCAATACACAGCTACCCTATTTTTTTTTTTTATTATTATACCGGCTTCTCTGAATTGTCCTGAATTCTCAGAATTACAAATCAAAATTGATTTCATATATCAGAAGTGAAAGAAAATTTTAGTCTTTCGTTCAAGGAAAATATATAATTGAATAAATTAATATATATATCGTCTTTTGTCATGTATTAGTATATTTAACTATTAAAATAGAAAGAAGTATGTATATACATCAATAGTAATTGAAAATTTGAGCCTTCTCTTAGAAAATTAACCAAGAAATTATTTTCGTTTGAAATTTGGAGTATGAATTTATTATCTTCAGGTTATCACCGAGAAGATTTATATTTCGTAAAGAAATTAAAATCTAAAGGTCTAAAGTTGGTAATTTTAGCGATTTATTACCCACAACGCACATATTACGTCTTTTTCGTCTATTAATTTTTTACAGGGGATTTAGTCTTTCGCTATACATTAATGTAAAATGTCTAAAATATTCCTCAGAAAAGTTCCAATTACTATTTAGGGTTATTTAAGTTATGGTTATTTTATTGATAGTGTTTTTATTCATACACATTTTTAAATTATATATAATTTAAGTCAAACATTAAAGCTTCTCTTTATTTTAAGCCGATGATATTGATATCCAAAAATAGAGACACACTCATTAAAAAATGTATAAAGAGGTTTAAATCTATTATAAAATGTTCATTTTTGCGAAACAGACTCAAGAATTACTTCAACAAATAAACCAAAGTTCGATTCAACCCTAAAATAAAATTAAATATCCTTTTTATTAATCTCGCCCATAGTACAGAGATATTTTAGTTCATGAGAAACGAATTAGTCCGAATAATAAGTAATAATAAGTTTTAATAATTAAAATATAAACACTACCTATTTTAGAAGATAAACTTTTAATCACAAGAAAAAAGAATGATCCCATACATAAATTAATAAACGTATATTCTTATTCAGATTTAAACAAAAATAATTATAGTTGAAATAAAAAAAAAATAAAAACAATATTTTATTTTTAGAAAACATAATACTTCCTTCAAAGCATCTCTAGTTTTAAAAAAAGCAGTTTTTGCTTGTATGTGCAAATTTATTTATATATATATATATACATATATATATATATACATATACTCTTAATCCCCCCCCCCCCCTCCTTGACGATTCTATACGAAATTTTATCAAGGATGTATGTATAAATGCTTTGAATGTAGATATTTAAGTCAATTTATTTTGGAATTTTAGAATTTGATTTAATTTAATTATGACTTTAAGTTATAAATTTTAAAATTTTGCAAAATTAGGTTTTAAAATTGTGCATAAAATAGATATTCAGTATGAAAGAAGCAATGTTTGTTGTACTACGAAAAATAAAAAGGAAGAACTGTATACACACAAATAAATTAAATCCATCTTAAAAAAAAAAAAAATTACTATTAGGATATTTTTCAGCAGAATGCTCGATTGGTCATTGAATCCTTACAAATTTAGAAATGGCTATTTGTATTGAAGGACTTTAAAAACATTTGGGTTTTTTTTCCTATTTCATATCTGATACTACCAAATTGTTAAAAATTATTCATAATTTTAAAATTAAAAAAAAAAATTAATCAGCCTATCTTATACTCCCAAATGCAAAGGCTTTAAATCGGAAACTCTTTGTGCAGCTTTATTTTGGCCCACAAGATGAGAAAGTCTAAACACTACAACTGCCGTTTCTTCCACCATTGCACAAACATTGCCTCTCGAAATGCTTTTGATCTTTTTAAAGAGTGACTGCATCTTCTTCTTGAAGTCAGTTATGTTGGTTGTTTGAAACAGGTATGGTTTTCTAACAGACGAGCAAAATGGCGACGCCACCAGCGCATGAACATGATGAAGCCCGTGAATGGGGTCGTCCCACCTACATCCCCGACTCCAAGCCTCAGCCCAGTGCCTTCTCCAGAGCCGGTGGCACCCTCTAGTCAGCCCCAGCCCCCAAGACTGATGGAGCACCTGCCTAAGATGGGAGGCGAAAACTCAGCTTTCACACCGGCCTCGCGACAAACGTCTTCGTCACCATCCTCTGATTAGGACATCGAATCTCTCCTTGTTGGTGGTGTTCTCATCAAAAAAACTGTTTCCTCTTTTCACGTTATTTTTCGTTTGCCATCTCTCATTCAATTCATTGAGAACATCTGGACTGGATATTTGAAGACAGTGAAGAACTGACCATGCAAGAATTTTCAGGAATTGTGGTGGTTTGTAATGTTCACGAACTATAACTTCGTATGTATACATAATGATTTTCAGGTGTCACAAGTAGTGATAAAATTGAAGAGTTCCTTCGGTGATTAGCGAAGACTACATTATTCTTGTAAAATTATTGCATTTGTATGACTTGTAACTTCGGTTAAAAAACTGTAATATTTATATTGTAGTATAGTATAATTTAAGGCATTTTTTTCCTCCTTATGTATAATAGTTAATCATAGTTAAAAAGACTAAGTAATTCATATTTAAAAGTTGAATAATTGACAATGCATAAGTTAAGAAAAATATCCTTTTTTTAAAAAAAAAATTCAAGGAGTAATTTGTTTTCAAAAGGGGATATTTGGTGAAAAATTATCGTCAGTAAATCAAAATTTGTATGTAAATACTATAGCCAAATTATGAAAAAATTTTTTTTTTCGTTTTGGAAACTGAAAATTAGTTATTTATATAGAATTTGTACATTCAATGGGAAATGGTTAAAAAGTTGTGAAGGTATTAAAGTAATATTCTTTTAAAATGTAAAAGCGTTTTTTTTTCATTTGATGTATATTCCATAAGTTAAATTAATAATTACATTTTTTGAAAAATCCTTAGATGCTTATATTTTATTCAGGGTTGCTGCATAGTTTGCAGATTTCTTAAAAGCCCGTTGGTTAAATTATTTTCGTATAGAGACAAAACACAAATATGAATAATATTAATTGAAAAAAAAAAAACCTACATGACTTTTAAAACACTTACATCTTTAGGAATTTTAAATCATATTTTTTTATATTCCACGATATTCTCTTTTCCTTCTTATTCTTGTTAAATTTGCTGATGTATTCTGCTAATTTTCATAATCTTTATCACTATCATGAAGTAAATAAATATATAATTCTATATGTAATCTGCTGCATTTGTAAAAAAAATATATCAACTTTTGTGAGCACACTTGATTTCAGCAGCTTTCAATTATTCCTAAAATAAAAATTTAAGCAAAATCATATATTTTAACCATTTAATGCTTTTAATATTTTTAAATTATTGGACGCTTTTTCTATGTTTCGCGAAATATTCTATTACAACTCTGGTGTAAACTCTGAAAATAAAAATAAAAAAATAGTCTTGCATTATTTTACTAAATATTTTACCGTATGCAATAGAAGCTACAAGAATACTAAAAGATTAATTTTTTAGTATTCCATATAATATTAAATAAACAACGGAAACAATTAAAAATTACATTAGGTATCATATTTTTAAAACTGATAAAAATATTTTAATATTATCTAAAAATGCTTCATTATATATCAATAGTCATGTGCAAAAACATAACCATTTATGAAAAATAAACATTTTCACACCTGCATAATGTGTTATATATATTTATTGTACATTGATGTTTGACTGTATTTACTGCACATTCTTATGTAAAAAATGTCTTGGAGCAGCAAAAGTAATTTATAATATCTGTATACTGCCGAAGGAGCGATATCTGCGATACCTTTTAGTAATGACTGTCATATTTGCGAATTATTAGGTGGTTTTGTTATTAGTTCTGCCTTTTGCATCATATTTGTTTTTACGTGCATTTATTATTGTAATCATTGTATTTGTGACATAATATAATTTATCATTTTTTTTTTGTAAAAACTGTGTCTGTGTCTTTTTTTTTTCTCTTTACACAGCAGATGTATTTAGATATTGAAAAAATTTAAATTTTTCGAACTGCACAAAAAAGTATTTTAACGAACAGTGGGGTACTTTGTTGTTCAATTGAAAATTGAAATTAGATTTTATTTAGTTACATTTTCTTTCTTTGACAAAATTTCATTCCAGTAATTTTAAAATAAGATTTGTTTTGGATCATATGAGTAAAAAACAATTAAATCTCCAATTTACATTTGCTGGAACGGAAAGTATTAACAAGTCTATAAAAGCGAATTAGCTATTATATCCCTGAAAATTACATCATTTTAACGAATTATAATAATAATATTTCATTTTCAATGGGCGAAATTTCTGTATTAACATTATGTCTCGTTCCGAAAAGACATTCGAGATTTAGTCAGACTACCAGTTTTTTTAAATTTTAGTTAAGGACACTAAAACAACTTTTAATTCCTTATGTTCTAAGCTGTAATAAGTGATGATCCGCCTCATCCAGTATGGTAGTTATGACACTCGATTTGTAATCGAGAGGGCTCGGGTTCGAATCCCGACTAAGGCATGGATTTATCTTCGGGAAAAGCAGTCGGACTTTTTTTTGCCCGAAATGAATTCCCGTTTCGAATGGAAAGCAGTGCACCCCTTCTGTTCTATGCTGGGGTCATCGTTTGTATAGTAAAAGTCTACATTATCTTCTGTGTTAGTACTGTATGTTTCTGTTTGTCACTCTCTCGCCTTTTCTATGTATCCCAGGATGAAACACACGACAACAACAAGTGAATAAGGAAAATTCAATCAGTTAATTTAAAAGCTTTGCTTTATGCATTCGTATTTATTTGAGGGGTTTCGAAACTAGATATACAGAAATAATCTTTGCATTTAAAGATATATTTTGTGTGATGGAACAGCGTTTCTCAAAATCAGATTTATTGCATTGGGATAAAAAATTTTTTTAAAATAACGCAAAATTTGATTAAATTAGTTTATTAAAACTTTTTTAAAGAACGATGCTAATTGAGAGTTCCGCGGCTCTTAATTGTTGAAGAACTTGGGAGAAAAAAGATAAAAATCAGCAACAAACACTTTGGTTCCAAAAAAGATCATTTTTAAATCGCATTATAGTAAACTATTCGACTCATGTAATTTAGTTATTTTTTTTTTAGCTTTAATCAATGGACTGGAACTGAAATATAGAATTAAATTCTGAGATTGCGAGATATTTATGCCATTACACAACTCTATACTATGTTTTCATATCAAACTCGAAAAACTCCTTTTAGCATTAATGTTGTTTGGAATCTCTCTCTCTCTCTTCTATATAATACCTTTATCAATCCATTAAATAAGCAAAAGGAATTGAAATATTCATATATAAATCTTAATCAAAATAATTCATTAGACTTTTCATCTTGACAAATTTTCATGGAGAAAGCTTGACTTCAGAGAGAGGCACTGAATTCACACATCATAATTAAATTGATTATTTACTAACGTCGCCCTCTTCGAAGCAACTCGAAGATTATTGGCACGGACTTCGTAATTTTGAGCCACGGCCAAGTGAAGAGGATAACACCTGAACTTCCATCTTCCTCTCCAAACTTCCACCTTATGCAAACGTGAGGTATTTGAGCTTCGACAGATTAAATGTGCATCAGCCCCTCTTCAAGACGGATCTTGAATTGTACCAGGATTCAAACTCATGACTTGATTGTTACGACGGTGGCCACGAGTTCATGACCATGACCACTCAAATTTTGATTAGGAAAGATAATCTGATATCGTTCTTTTCCAAATGGAAGCCAAACAGGTTTTCGATGCCCCTTCACAAACACACACATTATAAGTAGATAAAATAAAAATTAATTCTTAAAGTTTTAGAGGGACAAACATGTTGCGGGTGGTTTCTATTATATTTAAATTTATTATTTTTAAATTAAAGTAATAGTTTCTAAATCAATACTGTTTTCTTTATTTTAACTTTTTTTAATTGAATCGGGGG
>BMAV01023179.1:160295-178365 GCA_019973955.1 Trichonephila inaurata madagascariensis | reverse complement strand
AATATATTTAAAAAAAAGTACATATTAAGATAAAAAAAATGTGTGTGGTTTCAACTTTGAACATGTTAATTTAACAGATAACACTTTAGCTAAAAAATTTAAATTATCTAAACAGACAGTTTTATACTGAGATGGCTGGAAAAAAAAAATTGAGAAATTCAAAATTACTTAATGATTTCCTGCTTCAGGTAAGCAATGGAACTCGAAAAAACAATTTAATTGCCATTATCCTTCAAAAGTATTTTTTATTTATATATAATTTGAACACAGAAAAAAAAAATGAAGTTTCAAAACAGGAATTGCCTCATTTTTAATGAGTTATTTCTTACAAAATAAAGTCAAGGAAAAAGTAACGAAGGAAAATAAAAATTGGTGCTTATGTATATAGAACTTATGTGTGATACATTTGTATTTTAAATATTCGCTATATATATAATTTAATAAACACTTAAAAAAACTTTAGATGGTGTTTTAAAAAACAAAAAGCAATGCAAGCGTGAGCATTCCGATAAACAAATTAGTCACAGAACGATGGGAATCTTAAACAAAGATTAAAAGAAGAATAAAATGTGCGTTTTCGAAATGCATCGAAGAAAAAAATAAACCATCAAATAATCCACTTAATCATTAATGTTCATACAAACGACTGTGTTATACAAAACTTCTATATACACTTATTTAAAGTATACACACATATATTTCATAAATTAATGTTGATTTATTCTCTAAGTTTCCTTGTTTTCGAAATTTTGTTTTAAAAAATCGCATGTGTTAGGAATTTTCATTGTTCTTCGAACTACTGAGAAGTTTTAATTTAACGCAGTTTTCCAAACTCGTAACGGGGAACTATTTCTTTTTCGTGTTGTATTTATTATATATTAAAAAAAAAAAAATTCTGATGAGTTTCACCAAGAGCGCGATATTTTTTAAAGTGTCTCAAACTTTTAATAGTAAACAGTTTGGAAAGATTATTTTAGAGAGTTCAAAGTTCTCAGAGGTCAGTGTGGTATCAGGGCTCGGGTATCATCTCCTCATCAGTTGGCGGTGATTGGAAATTACGATGAGTGAAAATTCAAATGTATTTTCAGTTAAATCTGTGATTTAATTGAACCCTTTTTAAGAAATTATTATCAACCGAGATTTTTAAAATATGAGTCTTTTTTTGTACAAATTTTATTTTAAAAATCACATTTTAATTTATGCTTATATTACGATTTAAGCAATTTTACAATGAAGTGGGAAGAATCATAAATTGTGCTAGAATTCCCGTTCGCTTGTGTATGGGGAGTCAATTTAATTAAATCATTTTATATAAATAAGATTTTGTCACATAAACAAAAATTTTAAAACTGAGATTAATTAAGAGGTTGTTGATAAAAAAAAATAGCTTAAATGGCAAACAGCTATGAATTAAAACAATCCGGTTGATTGAGATTGAATATTAACGTCGCATTGTTCAGCTACACGAGGGCTTTTGGCGACGGACCACGTAATTTTGAACCATGGTCAAGTGACGTGGACGACACCTGAGCTGGCACCCCCCTCTCCTAACTAAAACAATCCGGATGAAATATTGAAACTTTTATGAAGATTCTATCCTATAATAATTTATAAAATGATGAGCAATCAAATCACATTTTTTTCATTCATTAAACAGTTATAATATTATATCAGCGTTTCTCTCTCAAACTGTGGAGTGCACCCGCCTAGGGATGCGGGATAGCCCCAAGGGGAAAGGGCGCAAGCATATCAAAAAGTCGAAAATAAAAGATTAAAAAAAAAATTATTAATTTACTGAAAGGGAGCAAAACAAAAAATTCTGATATAATAAAAAATAAAATACACATTTACCCGCGACTTATAAGTCGGGTAAAAATAAATGTATCAGTACTTCTCTCAATGCATGCTATGATCAATTCATCAATACTAAATTAAGAACAATTTTAATAATTCCAGCGACTCCCATGGGCTTGTCTTGTAGAGCAAAAGTTTTTCAAAGACGGTTGCACAGAAATCCGTGAGAATGTCAATTATGATGGATATAAGATAGAGAGCAACAGAGAATAGACTATTTTTCTATTGATATTTATACTTAAAGAAGTAGATGATTGAGGAAATAAATGTTTAATTTAATAAAAAATTGTTTTGCAATCTATTATAATATAAGCGTTAGAATGGTAAAGTAACAATAATACTGTTACGAATTTCGTGTAAAAAAGTGTAAATAATTTGCATTTGGATGTGTAATGCCTTTATATATATATATATATCTTACTCTCTAAATTAGATTTAATTTACGTTAAAATTGTAATATTCACAAGCAACGCCATCCCTTACGTTATAAGGATGATTCAATTGGAACTTGGCAATAGAGCCAAATTAGCGTCATTTTTGGTGACCAATTTGGTGACTTGGTGATCATGTTGGTGACCACTTTTTGGCGAGTTCGGGACCCTCTGGATTCTTCTAGAAATTAGTAAAGAAATCCACTTATTTCAAGATCTATGATACAAGCGGGTCTTTCTCTAATTATCCGCATAGGATATAAATAGAGAGATGCTCGCCGAAAGTCAGTCAGTCTGGTTTTGACTAACGATCAGTTAGTATTGCTCTGATTATTGAAGCGATTAGTGATTATTTCGGCTGTTGAACGAGCAATTGCTTGTGAATAACCTTTTATATACGTGTATTTTAGACACCGATAATTGTGTCTGAGTGGTGTTGAAGGTGTGAAGACCTTCTGAGATTTATTCTGCGAATATTGCTGAATCATGTATTTCAAGGATTGGATTTTTGACAATAAATTCTCATCGCTCTGAAAGAACTGTCTTGTTCTTTGCGACAGATTTGCATAAAAACCTCGAGTCCCGATCAACGTAACAATACTTATTCTATTACTTAAAGGTAACTTACTTAAAAAATATCTATTACTTAAAAGAAACATATATAAAATTTTGATAATTTCTACGGCTTATAATTAAGGTCGTATTGTAGCTTTAGCATCAAAGTACACTATTACTGCATTCAATACATAGTTATTGTATCGGGGGAGGGGCGACGAAAATTCTGATTGAAAATTGGATCCCAAATGTTGCAAGTTTGAGAAGCACTCTGTATTATATCCAAAATAAGCATAACATTACACAGCAGACTGCAGAAAAGTATGTTTCACGTTAGAACACGGAACGCACATTCTTAGAAAAAATTACAAATTTTGAAGATTTGCGATTTTCGTATACTGACATTCAAACTTTTGAACACTAATGTTTGAATTTTTCTTTTATAGGTAATGTATTTAAAAGCACATATTTTCACCGGAATTTTTTAATCTAAAAATATTAGCAGTTTAAATTATTAGAGTTTTGTTAAATATCTAAGATCGTATAAGTACACCAAGTAGAATTCTTGACGAAATATCTTTGAGGCATGATAGCAAGTAATCAATCAATATTTTGGACATGAAATCGAAGTAACGGGAGATGTTTTTGTTTATTTAAAAAATGCAGATTTTAGTTCTAAAGTTTTGAGATTTATATATAGTTTGAGTTTTAATTTATATATACCGTGGATGATTTACTGTATTTAGCAATTAGAAAATAATAACACTGCAAATACATAAATAGTTTTTATATGTATTCACTATATTTTTCATGCTTCATTATTCTCAAGCTTAAAGAATCAAGAACTTTATTTATTTTAAAAAAATGAATGAATGAGGATTTATTGTAACTGAATATGAATTTATACATTTAATACATAATTGAATCGAATATTTTGAATGTACATTTCTTACTATAGTACTATATTTATTTTAAAGATATAATATTTATTGGTTAATGTCTCAAAATGAAATGCTATATGCAAACTTATTAATAGATAATATTATCAATTTTTAAAAAAATGTACTCTTAAAAAAATATTAATTTTTTTTTTTGTCATATGTTTGTGATGGGTCTTATTTACGCCTTTTCACTTATCTTCTATATAGGGGAAATACTTCTTTAATCTTCTTTAATTTGAGCATATCTGGGATCATTTGAGATGGCGAGTTAGGCATCCCGCGAGTTTGAACGAACTAGAGGCAAGGTTACAGCAAATATGGAACGAAATGTCTCAAGACATCATACAAAACTTGTATGCCTCAATGCCCGATCGTATCGCATCGTGCATTCGCGCTATATATATATAGAGAGGGGGTTCAACAGGGTTTTAAATCCTCCGTTCTTTTGCCTTTTTCTCTGAAATAAATGATCCTTTTTCTTTGATTTTCTAATCATTTGCTTATATCAAAGTAGTTATTACGTATGTAAAATTTCGTTTCATTTTGACGACTCCTTCTTGATGCAATAATTTTTTGTCCATTAGTGTATTTGACCCAGGAGATATCTGACGAGTGCTTTTCCATCGGATCACACTCAGTTAGGTATTTAATTATTTGTCTTACGAATTTAAGATAGCTATAACTAATTTGATTGCTCCATCGGTTTATAATCTTGATTGATCGTAAATTTATTGAACCAAAAAAAATTTAGTTATTTTCATATTAATGTCTGTTCCTTCTCAAACTTCACCTGTGCGTCCTTAGGGTTGCGACATGTTTATTACAAAAATAACGTAACTAAATTTTAAAACATCAAAACAACAACAAAATCTGAAATGTTTATTTTTGATAAAAGGATGTAAATTTTTTAAATCATATTAAAAATGAATATTTCTTTTGATTCTAAGACTCAAGGTCTAACATATAAAGAATACAATTCTCCTTTAAACAGACTAAATAGAAAACACATAAATGAGATTGGAATAAAACTTGTGATGGGCTCACTTTCTTTAACATAACCTCTGGGTTCTTTGGTGGCCAAGATTAATGGCAACTCTTTTCCAACAAAAACCCAAAAAGCGAAATGTGAACAAGAAATGCAAATAAGATAGCTTTTAAATAAAGGAAGTTTCAGTAAGTGAAATGGCAATTTTGGGAATGTTATGTTTGAAAGAGATACAAGCGTGAATTGACAGCCAATCGTGAAGTTACCTGGAAAGGAAGCCATTAATACAAGGTGCATACCATTGCACGCGCGCCCAGACGTTTCCACATAAAGATTGAATCTAAGTTTGGATTAAGGTAGGACTGATTATTCGATATTAGGACTTGTAATATTATTAGAAGTGAGAGTAGGCGGATAAAATAATTATAACTTAGAGAAAGTGGTCTAAATTACTCGATTTGGTTTAACTATCATTGTGTGTTTGTTCATTATAGATTCTCGCATAATTAAATTTATCTAAATTATTAGACATTTAATTTCTATTCTTAATAAAGTCATATTAAGAATTAAAAATGTCTATTCCTTTTGCAAATCCAACACCTCTAGCTCACGCTGACAATCAAAGATACTGTCACCAAAGGGGGGCGGTATCACAAACTAAGAATTGTTTCTGTTTAAATTGCGCTTCAGCCTTTCATGATTTCCTAAGCACGCGCATTCATGCATATAATTTACTATTTAATGTAGCATAAAATATTATTTTAATTATTTATGAGTAAACCACAAATATTTTACTGTCACACGATCTACAGAATGGAGAAAAAAATTTTTTTAATTGGTAGAAACTAATATAATTATAAAGGATTTTGTAAGCATAGAATCTCAGCAACCTTTAGCAAGATGTTTTTTGAAATTAAAAAAAAAATGAATGAGAGAGAGAGAGAGACAGAGATAGTATTTTTTACAATATTTGTAATTATACAAAACTTCTGTGATTTTTTATTTTAATTCTGATCACAAGCATCCGTTACAGAATGATTCATTACTTACACTATTTAAAAATATAAAATGTCATTATCTTATCATTTTTTAGACATTTAAAGTCTTCGTATCCTACTTTATTTTTATTCAAAACTTGTTAGCTTGAACTGATTCACTTTTTTCTCTCTCGAAAAAAAACAAAATATGATGGTATTTTTTTTTTCAGTCATTTTTAAATTATAGAATAATGAATTCTATTTTCGATACTGGAAGTTAAGAATGATTTTAAATTCTTTTTTTTGAATCGGTAATGAATGCTCTATGTATTTATCTAAAACATTTCGATTCCTCTTAATTGTTTTACTCTAAAGTAAGTAAAAATATAAATTAAGAAATACAATGGATTACTACCATAAAGTAAATGAACTAATGTACGGTAAAATTTAACATTTTTCACCAAATTTCAAATTTCCTGAAACATTTAAGAACATGTGCCCTAAGCTTGATGTTCAAATCAGAATACTTAACAAAATGTAGATCACTTTTAATAATTGCAATATATCAGACATTTTAAATTATTAAATCAAAATTATAATAGCTGAACAGATTGAATTAAATATTAATCAGTTGTTACATTAAAAAGTTAACATAGCAATCGCACTGAAAATAGAACAATGTTTGTTTATCTTACTTAAACATTGAACACTGATTAGATGTGAAGGGAAAAAATACTAAAATTCTTTTTCTTTTTATATAAAAAGTTCTTAAAATTCTGAATTTCTTAAAAATTCTTAATTTTTTCCACTGAAATATGAAAAATGCTGTAACTAGCAGTTTTCTATTATGTATGTTAAGAAAAAAAACCCGAGCAAAGAAAATGTTTCACACACACAGACATGTTGAATACGAACTGCACGACAGTTACTTGAAAAATATCAATTATAACATGCATGAAAGTTACTGAAAAAGGGATTTTAATTATTTAGCCTAGCAAGGTTGTTTTGTATTAACGTTATGGTTAGAGCAGCACGGTGGCCTGCTCGAGAAAGAATGGGCTTTGAGTTTAGCGAGGATTAATTCGATTAACACAATTTCAAATTACGATCAAATGACGATGACGCCTAAGGTAATATTTGCTTCTTCCACACAACGCCACATCAAACTTTCAAGAATCAGTTGGATTTAAGTTGTAAATATCACGTTATTCTATAATACAGTCTTTATACTTGAATCAGAACTCGGACATTAAACGTCAGTAATTGATCATTTCGATACCGTATCTACAGGTTATCTAGTGACAAAGAAACGTGTAATTTCGAATTACATTCTGCTGTTAAGATGCTGGTATCTATCTGAGACCCAGTCTGACCAAAATGGGCAATACTTTTTTTTTCTTTTTTTACACATATATTTGTCTTTACTCTCATCACAGAGCCATCACTTAGAAATTGGCAAAACAGTGGTAATGTTTGGGTTGTACATTGAGGAAAAAAAATTTTTTTTTTTAAAGAAAGACTGTTACAAAGCAAGCATAAAGTTGTGATTCCTAGTTACACTCATTTTAACAAACCTGTCCCTACAAGACCATGTTTTATCATGCTCCGCAATCTCTTGAACTTTTTTTCTGTGAATTCAGTTCATCCAATATAAATATTTAGAGATAAAGAATCGTTACAAACTCTCTAATCTAAAACTCTAGCACTGCAAGCAAACCTTACCCTAATGTTACTTCTCAAGCACCTATTACGCAAACAAGGCCCTCCCTCTACTTGCGGGTAGGAGGAGGCCCAAGAGGGCACTTGTCAGTTGGCAAATATATTAAGCAAACAAGATGGGTTTGCGATATGTATGGAGGGGGAAAAATCGTCTGTCACGACTCCTGGATGAAGAGGTCATCCTTAACGAAGTCGTCAGGAGCTCTTCGGGAGCGAGCAAGAGGTGCAAAGGGAAGACTTTAACGAGACTATAACTTGGTGAATTATATTCTTGCATCCGGTCGCTAAACAAACGACCCTTCTCAACGCCCCTTGACAGTTAGTGCTATTAAACGACCCCCGGAAAACACTAATTGCCCGCATCTTCATTAAATATGTGAGTTTTATAAAAAAGTGTGTCGCAAAGGACAAGTTGTAGAATTAGTTTGGATGATTAGTGTTGTTGAGAGAAGAAATGAATTGAATTGGATGTAAATTTGAAGAGTTAAAAGAATGAATTAAACTGCTTTTGTCTGTTTATGTTTACTAACTAGAGATAAGATAATGTGAAAAGATAAGAGACTTGTTTACAGAGTTCAAACAAATGATTTAATTCCATTTAAAATTATGTTTTTTTTATGTCTGTATTGCAATTATCCGTAAGCCTCTTGTTTGCTTGTTTACTTGTTTTAGGGGATGTTCTTAATACTATAATATAGATATACAGAGTTATATATATATATATATATATAAATACTTTATATGTATCAAGCATCATTATTTTCCACTTAAAACACACTTCAGTTTTTTTTAAAAAAAGTGTAATTACTTTTGAAAAAAAAACAACATTTAAATTTAATTATTGTCTTAAGCAGTAAAATAATTTGGATAATTTTTTGTGTGTGTGTTTGGTATGCATTTTTACTTATCTTGTTACAAAAATTAAGCATGTTGTATACATTATAGGGTATTTTAATTTTTAAAAATTCAACAAATAACAGTTTATTACTATTTTTAAATTTTTATTCTTTAATATTGTGATAGCAGATATCCTTTTAAGTTCTAATAACACTGGGCAACAAAAAAGAAAAAATTTTCTGTCTCAGAAAGAGAAATATGTGATTCTGATAGCATTTCTTCTCCTGAATTCGAATATATCGGTTTTTCTTCATCATGCAAGGTTTTCGAGAGACAGGCATTTGTAATTTGAAACACATTAATATTTTCTACATTTCCAAGTACACAATATTCGAACATTCGGACTTGCCTAGAAATTAAGAAATCACGATTTTCTTTTATATTTCTCCTGTGGAGTATCCCTCTTGATGGTCCAACAATAATCGGCCAGAATATTAGCATTCCATTTGCCTTGATATCTCTTTTCTATCACTGAAATCTCCTGATGAAAGCGTTCCCCGTGTTCATCGCTCACTGCACCAAGATTTTCCGGGAAGAAATCTAAGTGCGAGTGCAGGAAGTGTATTTTTAAGGACATATATTACAGCCCAAATTTTTATAAGATGTTATAAGATCATGAACAATATCAAGCGCGCGGTAATTTTCCGCCTTTAGATTTCCCAAAAAACCGTGAGTTACATATTTGAATGCTTGCCAAGCTGCTTTCTCCAGTGGATATAATAGTTCCTCAAACTTCTCATCATGCATTAGTGATCATATTTGTGAACCCACAAATATTCCTTCTTTAATTTTTGCTTCACTTATTTTAGAAAACTTCTGTTTTAAGTACATGAAACCAGGAGTATTGCCCATGGCTTTACGAAATTCTTCATTAATCCTAGTTTGATATATAACAGAGATAGATACACAATTTTAGGATTACACAATGCATCATGTTTCACATTTTTCTGTCCAGGAAGGAATGCTTTGTGTTTAGGCCTTTTTTTCTGATGTAATGGGGGTTTTTTCTGTCTCTACTATCCCAAAGACACATAAAACAACAGTACTTTGTGTAACCAAGCTGCAGACCAAAAATGAGTGCAGTTACCTTCAAACCACCACAAATATTCCATTCATACTCTGCATATTGAAGTTTTGCCAATACAAATTGAAAGTTTTCATATCTCTTTCATACTAGCAGAGTGAGTCTCAGGTATTGATGGGAATTTATTTCCATTATGCAGAAGCACTGCTTTTTAGCTTGCGTTGGAGGAATCAATGAACAAGCGCCATTCTATAGGGTTATGTTCAATACCAAATGTCTCCATAAGAGAAGAAATGTCATTACAAAACACTAAGCCATTTTCTTCTGAAAAATAGTCTTTACATTGAGAATGACGACTACGATAAGTACATATCTTTGTATTTTTTGAAGATTCCATCCTTTTAGTCGGGAACCAAGCATTGCAGTGTTTTTTGGATAACTTTAAATCTCGTATGAGATCGTTAAGATCTTCTTGAGTTAATAAATGAGGCTCAGATGAACAGCTTGGTTCAAAAGTTGTATCACCACAAACTGTTTCTTCTTCTTCCTTACTCTATCGGAATCTGAGCTCTCTTCATCTAATGCCACGTGTTCTGGAGGCTTTGGTATAGGCAATTCTTCGCTGTGTGGAA
Source organism: Trichonephila inaurata madagascariensis (assembly GCA_019973955.1). Lineage (NCBI taxonomy): Eukaryota > Metazoa > Arthropoda > Arachnida > Araneae > Nephilidae > Trichonephila > Trichonephila inaurata. Next base: position 168,350 of record BMAV01023179.1, on the reverse strand, counting down.
CTGGTCTCATTGCAGATTGCAAGTCAGGGTACACCACTGTATGTTTTGATTTTGACGTAATCCCTTTAATGTTTGTTAAGCAGAAATAACAGTTAGAGGAGTGATCTTTGGGTTCCCTCCAAATAATAGGAATAGCAAATGGTATGTGGCGTGTGCCATTCTTTTATGCAGTGAGAAGCCTACTAAAAGATAAAAAACAGATATGTGGGGCCCAGGTCCTTGTTTGGTTCCACACTTTACACTCAAAATAAAGTTCATAGCACTTTTTTACGATCGGAGTAAGGTTTCGCTTTTGGGACTTGAGCGTCACTTCACCACATATATAACAAAAGTTGTTATGATGATTTAAACAGGCTCTATGCATTTTGTAACTAACAACAAATTAAAAGAAATAAATTTGTAAATACGTAACATACAACAATCCAGACACAAAGCATTCACAATTACGTGTTTACTGGTTCACAACTATCTCACAATTGACATCGTTCTAATGAATGCATGCTAGTCTAGACCATGTCTGTGCCTGTCTGTTGTGTCTGGTGCCAAAGTGTCTGTACATATCTGAACTTGCACAACAGTAGCAATGATACCATTTGAGTTAGCTCATGTGGTTCCATCACATTTACAATGCTCTAGGAGTTTTTATTTTACAATGGACAAATGGTCGTTTATTAAAAAAATATTTAAATACATTAATTGAGAGATTAAAATTTAAAAAAACTGTGGGTGATGGAGAAATTCTGAATACATATTTGAAAACACGATAAAAAACTGCATTAAGTACAACTATTGGTACTCATGAGACAAAAATCATGTTGACCAGTGTAATTTATTTTGTAGTACGCAATGATATTATCTCATACACAGAGCATATTATTATTAATTAAAAATAATTTTTTTTAAATGAAATGAATAAATATATTTTTCAAGGAAAGGGTCATTTATTTTTTATTTTGTCTATACAACTATTACACTTTTAAGAGATTTAAATGACAATTGAAAAAATTCTTCAATATCTGAATGGAATGTTCAGTTTTTTGCTACAAACAAATTATGTTTGATATTGTTAATTCACAGTAATTCTAGATAGAATTTTCAATCATAATCCTTACAGCATACTTAATAAATTCATTGAGGTTTGTGTCAAGAAATGATGTAGCAGTGGGGGAGGGAGGGGACGTGGGGTAGGTAACTCCTTTAATAGCACCATATTCGAGCCATTAACTCAACAAGAAAGATGCCATCCACGAATTCGAGCCCATAACTACTCAGCTACCGTGGCCAATCTTAGGAAGAAGAAAAGAGCAGGTTAATTAATTTGTAGAAGTATTAAAATGTTGTATGGATTATGGATACCAGCACATGTAAAGATTGAAGGAAATGAGCATGCTGATTCTTTGGCCAAAGAAGCCATAGACCATTGTGATATGGTCAATCTTTGGCGACCATATCTTGGGTTTTCAGCGTGAATTAGAGGTGTGGGGTTCTAGAAATGAATCAACATTTTAGAATTCTTAATATGACTTTATTAAGAGTTTAACTTAAATTTCTAATATATTGAACAAACTTATATTAAGTGAGAATAAACCAAAACATGCAGCCGTAGCTGAAACGAATCGCGCAACTTGGATCACTTATCTAAATAATTATATTATCCGCCTACTCTCAATTCTAATAATATTACGATTTCTTATATCAAATAATCTGTCCTACGTTGAATTCCACGCAACGGTTCAATCACCTTCAGATAGGCTGTTGGGCGCGCGTGCAATAGTATGCACCTTGTAGTAATGGCTAGGAATCCGTGATTCTTTGGTAGGCCGTCAAATTACACTTCTACCTTTTCCAAACAGAACTTTCTCTAAATTGCCATCCCGCTTACTAAAACTTCTGTTCTTTTAAAGATTATCTTATTTGCATCTACACTGCATTTCACTTCTTGGATTTGGGTTGGAAAAGATTTGCCATTAATCTTGGCCGTCAAAGAACCAAGAGGTTATGTTACAGAAAAGACGCGTGAGCCCGTCACACCATGACCAATCTTGTATCACCATCACTCTTGCTGATGCAAACGCTGTGGCCAGATATAGACCTTTACTCCATACATTTAAGAAATCACTCATTACTAAGGACGTCTTAAGACTCATTGGGGCCCTCAGCCCCTTCACCAATGTAGGCCCCATGTAGGATTCTTTAAAGTAGATATTACATAGCATACATTTTCAAATACTCGAACAAACAGTAACCCGAAACAAACAACATGACTTATAATCACACAAATCGGCTCGACCGACTGCCGCTCTTTGATTTTATGGTTGTAAAGATGGAGTATGGTGGCAGGCATAGGCCTGGACGACGATCCTCACATGTAGCCAGTTGACATATCGTCCGAAATTCTCAGTTTTTCTAAGAATACTACCGGAAATAACACTTGACTGTTGAAATTATTTGAATCATGATCTTGTGAAGGCTAAGCTGAAAACGAGACGAGGTCCTCATTGCGGTACAGGCCACGGCCCGGGCCCAGTTGACCCATGTCTTAAGACGTCCTTGACCATGAAGCTACATGTGAGTAATGATGGTGTATAGTGGTAGACCTAGGCATATACATGTACGACGTCATCACGTAATAATACAGCCTTGCCACTCTTACCAGTTGACATACAGTCCAAAATTCCGAATTTTTCGGAGAATACAACCGGAAATAATATTTTACCGTTAAAATTATTCAAATTATGATCTTATTAAGGCTTGGTCGAGAACGAGATGAGGTCCCCACAGAGGCCGAGACCCTTGGCCTAGTTGGCCCATGCCTTAAGACACGTCCCTGCTCATTACAAACTTCAACAAACCAAGAATCATAACGTCCACAATCACAAGACTAAGAAATCATTAAAAGGGTATTAAAATCCATCTTGATAAAACAAGACTGGACACGATGATGTAAATTGTATGGACACGAGAACAACAACATTAAAATGTTTTAGATTCTGATATGCGTTTTCTTTGCATTAATTTCTGTAAACTGAAATTTTCTATATACTGTTAAATTTTCTATCTTCTCTTCAGAAAAAATTAAGATTTGAAATACCACTTATTCTTCACAAACATTCTTTTCACCTTAAAAATAAGAAAAGGAATTGGAAAATAGTTTAGAGAATGGAGTTGTGAAGTGGAAGAAATCTCTCCCATAATATTTCACTCTGCCCGAAGAGTGCCAAGCATTATTTAACAGCAAACATTTCCGCTTCAGTACAGACTACTGAAACAAGGAAGTCTGAAGGCTACAAAGAGAATGAAAGATATTAGAGAAAATTGAATCGATTCTCTTTCTTAGGAATTTAGAAGTTGAATGTAAACATTCTAGTTTTTACTAATTTTCATTAATTCTGTTAATTAAAAATTTAAAGAAAAATCCAAAGATGATTTCGAAATTTCTCGTATAATCTAGAGCAGCATTGTAAATAAGTTGTTTGTCATTATTAATAATAGTTTAATTGTTTATTTGGATTTTAATTGTAGAAAGCCAATAGATACTTTAACTGTTTATTTAGATTCTTATTGGAATATCGATCAATTCTAAAGAATATTGTGGAAATACTTCATCCGGCGATGTCGACTGTTATTCAAAGATTTAATAACATAATAAAAAATAATCAAGCACTTCCTTCCCACACACACGGATTGCTACTTAAACCGTACATATACCGTTGTTAATAAAAGGCGAGGATCACAGAAGTGAACAAAAAATGAATACTCGTAATAAACAGATTATTTATGTATAATTTATCGCATAGTTACATTATATAATGTTTTATTCTTATTTTGTTAATTACAACTCTATATCGTTCTATTCAGAGTAAAAACATATTGCAGACGTTTGTTGCTGTAAAACAATAATGTTCTACAAATAAAACGCATACAGAAGTACCAAAGCTTGTGTAAACTTTGCGCAGTGCTTATGGGGTCGCACAAAATTTTTGTACAAAAAATGGGGTTGCCACCCCGAAAAGTTTTAGAACTCTTGCTCTAGCATTATGGGGCAATTATTCTGTAATGATTTGATTACTAACAGAAAAAAAAAAAGGAAACTAATTTAACAATTGAAGACATCTTTGGATTACATTTGGAAGGGATCAGTCGCTCAAATTAAGTGAATTAATGTCATTCTAGAATAATTGAGAAATTTTTTTTAATAATGCGCTGAAAGAAAAGATGTATTTTGAGTGGGTTAATATGATTTATTATTATAAAGCGCAATAAAGACTCAAAAGTTAATATATTTTGGAAATTCTTTAACTGTAATCTTATTAATGTAGCTGTGGAAGCATTTTTACAGTTTTTCCAAGATTTAAATATAAAATAAATATGCATATTTTAATAATTTTATGCATAGTTATTAAAGACGGTTGCATTATCAATGCAGCATTTGTATTATGATTTATAACATTTGTAGAAAAAGAGAGGTTTCCACTCAATAACAGGGTCAATGAATAAATAAAAACTATTTGAATTATATTACTTTTAATCACATAAAAATAGGAGGAGAGGCGAGGGATAGGAGTGAGAGTTTTTGAGATAATTATATACACTAATTAATGTTTTAACACTTAAATAAAGTCAAATGTTGAAAATGTGAGAAACTTTCGTAAGTTTTCTACCAAGAACAATCCTACCAAGTTCTGTGAATCGAAAGATTTTTTTTATTTCATATTATTCTCAAACCCACACAATGAGCTATTGGCTAAGCCCGATTTTGGGACATACCCTTATTTCTCGCCAATTTAGCGAACTATTGCCGTCAAATTGGATTTAAGTACGATTAAAAAAAAAAAATCGTTCTGCATTTTATTTATTTATTTATTTATTTTGCACCATATTTTTTCTTTGTCATCAAAAGGATGTAAACTAAACTAAGATTTAACTACGTAGTTTGTGTGTGTGTAAATACCGATATATTTGAGGTAAAATTCAAACGTTCATTCTAAAAAAAGTCATGCTTTTTTTTTGTAAATCATTAATAATAATAAACCTGCATCAATAATTATTATTGAATAAACGAAATTAAGTCAGTAAAAATGTCTCTTGTCTCTTAAAAATATCTGTCAATTTTAACAACATAGTCAACATAAATGTTTAATTAAACAAATTTCTGTGCATACAAAATATTTTAGCTTTATAAACAAGTAAAAATTTCATTCGAATTTAGCTCATTTTTGCAACATTGTACAGTAATCCTTAGTACATGTGATTAATTTTATATAATATTTTAAGACAAAAATAATATTTTTAATTCGCATTTTGAGATGCCGATAGAAATAATTAAATTTAAATATAAATATAGCCAAAAGAAATACGCAGTTGTGAATTTTAGATAATTGCTATGACAAATTGAAGGGAGACTTGCCAAGATTTTAAAGTAAAATATTAATCTTTTAAAATCTTTTATATTCAATGAAATAGATCATATTTTTTTTATCTCATTTCTGAATATGTGAGTGTTTAGTAACGTCGCACTGTAAAGCAACAGGATGGCTGTTGACGACGGACCTCGTAATTTTGAACCATGGTGAAGGGACGAGGACGGCACCAAACTGTCATCCCCCTCTCCGAACTTCCACAATATAAGAGAAATCTGAACTTTGACAGATTTAATGTGCAACAGCCACTCTACACGATGGATCTTCATTCGCACTTGGGCTCGAACTCACAATACGCCAGCCATGAGTCTGTGACTATGACCTCAAGGCTATCGTTGCCACTTATTCCCTTTGTTATACATTTCTTTCAGGTAATTAATAATATTCAGATTTCTTTTCACCATTTTCCCTCAATTTTAAAAAGAAATTTAAAAACAATTGCATGAAAATGCTTTCCCAGAAATGTAAAATTACAAAACGTTTCAAGAAAAACAAACATAGAGAAGTCTCATAGCTGTATGCTAAAACCCAATCACTTAGCAGTAAGTTTCATTTTAAAATTGCAAAACTTCATCTCCACTTAGTAAATAAAATACTACACGACGAATGTAGAAAAAACTTGTGTACACTGTCATAAAAAGGCGACTGAAAACAAGGTCTTTACTGAAGCACCCCGGAGTTTGTTTCACTTCTCAGTAAATAACTCATCCAATTATTCTTGAACGGCTACCCCAAGTTTGAATAAGGGACATATCCGTAATAGATATGAATTCAGCCGGAGACTCGGTTTATTTATAACCGGAATCCTCTCTCGTGGCGTATTTCACCATCGGGGCCGTCTGCGACGAAAGGCAGCGCAAGTTTTATTGCCGCAGTAAATTGGTTGTGTTTAGACACCAGCGACGCTAGGGGGTGGGAATAATTTTTAACGAGTGCTCAAATTGGCGCGACAAGGGCGTTTTTAGCGCCATGTTTTTAGAGTGGTTGCTTTGGTAATGCAAGGAGCAGACAGATAAATCTTGTCCCCCGGTTTTATATAAATAAGCGGAAGCGACAAAAAAATATTGTGCATTTGTGCGGGAATCTCGGAAGTATATTCGGGATCGAGTTTTTCTTTTTCCAAGCAAAGTGTAAAGAAATTGCTTTTAAGAATATAATTGTTGATGCTATTTCAGGCTGTTTTTATGTAGCTTTTACCCACAAAAAGGATATCAATTATCTCTCCTTATTTTTGCTACTCTCCGAGAACATAGCAAAGAATGACAGTTACGACTTAAAATTCGGAAGTTATACACTCAAACTTCCGTTCCATCAAAGCTAATTATATGAATTCAGTTTCGAAATAACATCATTGTATAAAACTACATAATAGATTATTGGGAGATTGGTAATTTGAATGCCATCTAAGTGGCTATATAACTTCTACTCTTGTATTTTAAATCTTAGATTCTTCTGAGCAGGGCCGTTTTTAAGCTCCCCGGCTCCCTAAGCACTTCAAATTGTCACGCCCCCTCCCCTCTATTTCCAGATCATCTCCCTAATTCAGTTCTTACCTTGTCGGTTTTGGTTCGAGACAGATTTTCCCTTAACTCTCTTACCCTTTTCCCTTCCTTGTACTTGAGGGGAAGGGGGGGGGGGATTTCCATTTTCCACCACTGTTGGACCCGCCGTATCCCAGACTGACAACAGGCAGCCGTAAAGAAAGGATAGTGGCATTGTTTGGTCACTCTTGCTCATTTCTTACCTTACGGCATCAAAGACCACCGACCGCCCTTTTGTAAATTAGTACAACAAATTAATAATATCATTTGCAATTAAAGTATAGAGTATAAATTATTGTATTAACTGTTTTCAACTTCTAAATCATCACCTTTTCATCGCTTATCATTTTACTATCTTTTACTTTTCGATATATCCTTATTCTTCGTTGATTCACTGTCGTCATCACCATCCTAAATTTATTTGCCTGTCAAGATCGACAACTTATTCAACCACAACACGAATTTCATCATGTTGTTGTTGTGACTAATGCCACCTGCCTGACGAAATTTCATCATGTTCTGGTACCAATAGCGCACACAGACATTTTTCACCCCGGGGGGGGGGGCGGGCCAGGGTCGAAAGTCCACTATTCTCGTATCATGCTCTAATACAGTGCTCCGCAACCTTTTTATCGCCGCGGACCGGTCAACGTATGTTAATTTTACCGCGGCCCGCTAAGGGGGAGGATGTTGATTGCTTATGTTTTAGACTTTTGATTTAATAATTTTAATTTAATTGTATTTAATCGTAACTTCTGAATAAAATATAGCTACACCAAAAAATGAATATAAAGTGATTTGACAAGGAATATTAAATGATTTTCATAAAAAATAGCCCAAACCTAAGAAAAATATACCTCAGTAAATAAAAGAGAAATAATTTAATGTTTCTTTTGCGGACCGGTACCGGTCCGCGAACCGGGGGTTGCGGAACACTGCTCTAATACACCGCCCAATGTATTCGTTTGATTTTGTTGAATAAAAAACAGTAAAAAAAAAGTATTGAATGAATAATTAGCATTAATTAATAAAATTAATTATTAATAACTAAAAATTAATTGAATTTTACGTGCTACATACATAGGATTATAATC
>BMAV01023179.1:110673-124825 GCA_019973955.1 Trichonephila inaurata madagascariensis | reverse complement strand
TGCACTCTTGCTGTTGAGGAGCTGCTGGAAAGTGAAGATATCACTCGAATGGATTGGCCAGCGTGCTCCCCAGATTTAAATCCCATCGAACATGTGTGGGATGCTTTGGGGAGACGTATTGCCACACGCTTACATCATCCGGAGAACAACCAACAACTCAAACAGATGTTGATTGAGGAATGGGCACTCCTACCTCAAGAAATGTTGCACCAGCTGGTTCTGAGTATGCGGAGACGGTGCGAAGCAACCATTGTAGTAAGGGGAGGGCATATACCATATTAAGGAACATCTGCTTGTTCTTCCTGTTGGATAGACAATCATGAGTCACGATACTATGCGTTCAATAAAGCTTGTTTTTGTTTGATTCCATACCGTATGCGTTGTATTCCTTTTTCAGCGCCGATGCTTTCGTCATCCTTTACGTACATAATACTCTCCCTCATTTCAGAATTTCATGTCTCTCAGATGATTTTTTGGGAAATTATGGCAATAAACCCACCTGTTGCTTAATTTTTGCACACCAGTGTATATATATATATCAAGTGCTACATTTCAGCCACTCTTTTGATTTAAATCTGTATTAGGGTATAGAATCTGGCAACAAATTGAATGTTTCCACTCAGATTTAGCGCGGGCTTTGCATTTGTAAGTGCAATTTTTAGGTAAGTTACCTCTATATTGTAATGGATTTAGATATTTCTATCCATTATTTCCTATTGGTTTTTGCTCAGTGTTATTTACAAATAAAGGGGGAAGGTTGGCTGGCCAAAAAACATGTTCAACCCCACTTTTATATAAATTAATTTTTATATACTAACTGTCCTAAGTCAGTATTGTTCATGGCACTGCAGCATCCATTTTATATTTATTATCTCGATTACTCTTTTGTCCTTCATTGTATGATTTTCCTGCTGTCTATGTGTTTGTCGAGTTTATTGTTTGGATATGATCTCTTGTTAGTAGAGAATTGACCTATATAGGCTTATTCTCTACAAACAAGAGATGACATCAAAACAATCACATTCGATTCGAAAAACACATAGACAGTAGGAAAATCATACAATGAAGGACATAAGAGTAACCGAGATTAAAAATTATAAAATGGATGCTGCAGTGTTATAAACATTACTGACTTAGGACAGCTAATATATAAAATAATTTATATAAAAGTGGGGTTGAACATTTTAAGAGCATCAGTGTTTTTTGTCCAACCAACCTTCCCCCTTGATGTAAATAACATTGAGCAGAAACCAATAGAAAATAATGGATAGGAATATCTAAATCCATTACAAGATAGAGGTAACTTACCTAAAATTGCACTTACAAATGCAAAGCCCGCGCTAAATCTGAGCGAAATAAATAAGTTATTGCCAGATTTTGGACCCTAATGCAGATTTAAATCTAGTGAAGGGCTGAAATGTAGCACTTAACAAAAGTATAAAAAGAATGGAACTAAAAATGAATAAGAGTTGCAAATTATAGCATAACTTTAATAACACTAGAGTAAATATGAATAGAATAATAATAAGTAATTTTATCTAATATTAGATTATGGAGATAACTATAACTATGAAATATTTAATTTTATAGCAATAAACTATTATCATAATCTCAGAATTTTTAATCCTAACTATTTTGAATAGCTTTATTCATATAACTATTAATAAAATTAATTGGGTATTTCTGATTTAAACAATATTTAGTAAAATATTTATAGTTATTTATAATGTCTGATTTTTTTGACACCAGAAATTTATTACGTTGTATATAATTAATAACAATATTTCTGAATATAGAAACATGTACCCTCTCCCAATGAGGAACTTTTATAATATTGAAATTAAAGTCTTCTCTTTTATCATAAATGTTAGAAACTATTACATTATCATTTAATTTGACATGTATGTCAAGAAAATTTGCTTCATTGTTATTATTTGTCTGTATTAAATTAAGATATTGTGGATAGAAATTAATGTTAGGTATAAAATTGGCTATTAAAATTGGCTAAAACATATATTTACTGTACATATCGAGAAGCTTCAGAAAATGAAAGAATGCAAACAAAGGCTGAAATTTTTGCTGCACAGTTATGACGTATGTATAAACATGTAGGAGGTATGTATGAATACACAAATTCCTTAAAGAAGATTTATTATAAAGAGGCTATTTAAAATAGGTGCCTCACGTACAATCAGAACAGCAGGTTAAGAGAAAAAAATCGACAAGCAACATGTTAGGACCATTTATTTTGTTTATATTTGTCATATGTCGTTAAAAAAAACAAGAATTTGATTGTATAATCGCATTAATTCAATAATTATTTTAATATTCAGTTCAATTTCTTTAAAAAATATAAATATAAAAATAAAGCCCAAACTCGATTCCGAAGTTTCATCAGTTCATTTACATGAAATTTTCATTAATCATTCATCCCGCTATTTGTCATAATACATGTTGATAAGGAGAGCCAATAAATGAGCAGAGAATCACAATCTATACATACCTACTCTAGATTCTTTTTTTCATCCGAATTATTAAACTGTATTCAGGCGTCTTATACCAACCAATCACAGAGATACTTTTAAGATACAAGGTCTATACTAATTTGTCATACATAAAAGAAAAACCAGCATTCACTAAATCTCAAGCAGACCCATTTAAAGTTCGAGATCGAAGAGCGATTATAAAGCGACAAAGTGGGTAAAAAAGAAATCCATTTTAAATACCAGGGAGGGGAGGGGGAATCAATCCATGCGACAGGTTTCCGACACCTGAACCTATTGGGCCCCCTGATTATGCCTAATTAAAACTCCAGAAGAGCTTGGCAAGGAGGAAAAAAAGAAAGAGAGCGCTGCAGTTATCTCTTTTTGTTTATGAGCCCCATTAAACACGCTTACCACGACACCCTAATGAAGTCCATGGCCACTTGATTAGGGAGCAAGGGACACCATTAGGTCGCCCCGCTTTTGAACCCCCAGCGGAAATTGCAACTGATCGCTATCGGAAGAGCCAGAAATTTATAGATGTCACAGAGCGATTTGTCGGGAGAGAAATGAGCTGCCAGGTTTAGGAGTCTTTCTTTCACTCGGATTTCGAGAGATCCGCGAACATGCGTCTTTATTTTCTCGTGGCAGTTGGGTGTGTGGCGTAATCGCAAGATTCGTTAGTCCTCTTTTGTAACCTGCCGTTTCGAAAGTTTTTCAATGGTGGGTGTGTTGAATGAAAACGAAATACAGTCGGACCTCTATATCAGTGTCCCGCAACCTCCGGTCCGTGGATCAAATACTACCGGTCCGCACAAGAAATATTAAATTATTTCCCTTTCATTTACTATGGTATATTTTTCTGGAGTTTGGGCTACTTTTTATGAAAATCACTTTATATTCCTTGTTAAATCCCTTTATATTCATTTTTTGGTGTAACACTATATTTTATTCTAAAGTCACGATAATATACACAATTAAATTAAAATTATTAAACCAAAACAGTCTAAATTATGAACAATCGACGCCTTCCGTCTCAGCGGGCCGCGGTAAAATTGATAAACGTTGACCGGTCAGTGGAGATAAAAAGGTTGCGGAACACCGCTCTATATAACGAACGATTTAACGTGCATCGCTGCCCTGCACGGCGGGTCTTTATTGGTACTGGGCTCGAACTCGTGACAAGGCAAGCCACGGTCTGATACCTATACCACTCGGCTACCACGGCCACATTTTTTACGCTCTAGGCACGTGCCTAGAGTGCCTAAGCGGTCTTGTTCTGCCATATCCACCGTCAATGTCTCGGCCTAGGCCTACCACTATACGAATTCATTACTCATTTAGTGAGTGAGAGAGGGAGGGAATATTAATGTCGCACTGTTCAGCTAGACCAGGGCTTTTTGGCAACAGACCTCGTAATTTTAAACCATGGTCAAGTGAGGAGGACAACACATGAGCTGGCACCCCTTCTCCTAACACCACACCAACGGGAGAACGTTTGAGCTCTCGACAGATTTAACGTTCATCGCTTCCCTACACGGCGGGCCTTTAGTGGTACTGGGCTCGAACTCGTGACAAGCCAGCCCCGATCAGATGCCTTGACCACTAGGCTACCGCGGCCACCATTACTCATTTAGATGAAAGGACTTAAAAAGGTGAATTGGATTGATAGTTTTTGAGTAACGCGCATTTATTTTATACGGATTATAGTTTGAACGAGCAATTGACAACGCATGCTATATAGTGTCTAATTAAAAGGGTTCCAGGGAGGGCCCACTTTTTCAAAGGAGCCTTGAACCTCAAGAAGTATTTGGCGACACTGCTATAGTACTATATTAAATTAACAGATTTCAGATTTTGATTGCATGATAGTTGCTATTTAGTTGAATCATATATAGCATTGCCGATATTTATTCAAGTTCTGATCATTGTATATTATGAAAATGCATATTTATTAAGCAACTATCACTAATTTAGCATAAGATGGCATTTTACATTTACAAATAACTTAAGCATTACGATGCATATATGTAATCCTGAAGAAGAGAGAAATATTGATAGCATGCAAATCGGAACAGCCTATAGTATTTCCTCGAGAATCATGATTGGTTTTAGAAAGTTTTAAGGGGCTCTATTCTGAGTACATATATATGTTGTTGCTCTCTAGTGGCAGGATACTTTTGTACTGTAGCTGTTCACCCAATATTGTAATTATTTATATGCAATAATTCTATAATCTGCTAGCGACAAACTCACACACTTACTCATCATGAGATCTCCAGAACTGTCAGACCTACAGAATTGAAATTCGGTAAGCATATTTCTTTTGTTAAATAGAGGTCCACCAGAGGTGGCTCTGGGGTCGAAAAAACTGGACCCCTTTCCTGGGCGGCAAATTTTAAGGGGTGGTATTTGAATCAAATTTGAAAAAAAAAAATTTTTTTTTGTTACAAAAAAAATTTGATATATTTTCTGAAATGTTATTGGGTGTGAATTTGCTATTGTGTTTAATGTATCTTATTTTTTTTTTATCATTATTTTGTACTCTGTATATTTAATGACAGTTTTCTTTTATGTTGAAACTTGAAGGTTTCGAGAAGGGAGCATATGTTAAAGCATGAACACTTGTTTACACATCTTTCACTAGTAGCTTTCTCCCCATCCCGGAGTGAGGTCACAACGGACATTCCTTTCACCCTTACGATTTAAGGTTTCAGCTATCCTAAAGAGGGACAAGGGTAATAAGAGGTTTTGATAGATAGAGAGTCACAGGAGATGTTTTATTTTAGTCTTGAGGGTAGTTGCTATATAAGTTAAAACAAACACTTGTGATCCCCACCATTAGTAGACTATTTTTCGAAGAAATTGCCCTGTTTAAATAGATGATTCCTTCTCTTTCATTTCACTCATTTGAAATAATAACGTCTTTAATTTTGAATTATTTTGAATTTTTTAGATTTAAAATAATAATAATAATAATATATATATATATATATATATATATATAGAGAGAGAGAGAGAGAGAGAGAGAGAGAGGGTGGCATTGGAGAGAGGGGCAGCATTTGCCATTTTTGTCCGGGGCGGTAAAATTGCTAGAGCCGGCCCTGGGTCCACTGAGAACGAATTTGAGTAAATAGACTCTGGGGGCATAAAAATCATTATACATCCATTTTTGAAACTCCTGTCCTTTTTTTTAAATAAAAAGGAAAGGGCTATAAGAATATTTTTCAATACAATCGGAAGGATAATGCTGGGACTCGGATATCTCTGAATAAATAAGAAAATGCTATAGAATTGTACAACATCATGAAATACTCAGCGAAACGAGCGGGTAATGGCTAGGATATTATACATATATTTTTTCTTCATTATGTTCTAATGTTATTTGTGCATATGTCGAAGATTATTTTATACTCTAAATAGTTAATTCTCCATATTTTTAAAAATTTGTGTAGCTATTCGTTTTAATTTTTGAAATAAAATCTCTAAATTCTAGTATTTTCCTCTAGGGGCCACGCGATAACTTTTCATTAATGGCGCATGGTCATTTTATTCTCAGAAGACATTGTACACATAACTTTAATTTTTCGCGTTAGAATTGGTGACTGAGACTATGTTCGGAACCGTGAGTATGGATAATGTTTTTGATATTTAATGTCAGTTGAATTAGACAAGAAAAAATTATTTAAAAGCAATTTTTTTGGCAAAAATAAAGAAAGAATGGCATATTTTCAAAACACTTTCCTTTTCTAAAATAATAATATATTTTTATTATTATTTTATATAATAATAATATTTTCTTTATTTATTTCTATAATAATAATATTTTACCTTTATATAGCTACGACTTCTATACCGAGATTAAACTAAACTATTTGAAATATATATAATTTAGAAGTGGATTTATTCATATTTTTTATATGAGAAATTTTAACAAGACATCCGTTATTATTTTAATTGATCATAACTCTGAAAATATAACGGGAGTTTTTCAAAAAATTTAGTTCAACCCCAGGATAGAAGTCATAGCTACATATGGGCAAAATGTTATTATTATAGAAGCATTTTTCATAAAAGTAGAATGTTTTGAATATATGTTATTCTTTCTTCATTTTTTTTTGCCGAAAAAATTACGCTTAAATATTTTTTTCATTGTAATTATATTCTTGAATCAATTTTATATGTATATTCTAATTCAAACAACGCTAAATATCAAAAAATTATTAATTTGTACGCTTTTTCAAAATCACGACTCGGAACGCAGTCAGTCATTTTAATTTCGCTGCATAATAAGACCACTTCATCCCCTTAAGAAAGTTTTTGGCTAATATAATAAAAAAATCTATTTAGGTAAATCACTCAAATTAAATAACGATTTTCTCTTAATAATAAGTAATATAAAAAAAATCAAGTCAATTCCTACTTAGGTCAACAAAAAAAAATGTAGTTTAGGTACTTTTATTGAATAATTACAATTAATATAAATACGTACATACATATGACAGAATCACAATATTAAGTGGCAGAATAGAAAGCGGTTTTCCTTTCTATATATGATGTCGGTCTATTGTTTTTGTGTTTGTGTGTTACTATTTATTCATTTATAAATCACCTTCTCAGAAATTAGGCTATTCCAGGTGGGATTAGAACCCACAACCTTTGGATTAGAAGTCCAACGCGCTATCCATTGCGTTACAGGGACACAACGAGCGATTTCCCTTTTTATGTATGGTGCTGGACTATTATTTTTGTTTGTTTTTATTTATTTATTAATTCAATTTAATTAATGAATTAAAATATTTGAAAAAAACTGTATTAACATCAAGTGTCATCCACTACAAGTTTTAAAAAATACATTTGAGCTTGAGTGGATGAATAAAAAGTATTTTATTAACGCGATTGAAAATTCGAACAAGATATATATATATATATATATATAAATAAAGATATATAGGGAGAGTGTGAACCGATAGTAGAGGAATCGAATAATAAAAAAAATCCATCAATATATCCCTGCCATAGCGTTTCTAAGAGTTATTAAAGCAACACATGGTCATAAAAGTCGTCCAATAACCTATAGCCACGTTCTTAAAATCCAGCAAAGGCAAATGCATCTCCTGTCATTAGAACAGAAGGAACGGAACTGGCTCCATTTAAATAATCGAAGTGACTCCTTTCCATGTTCGATTTCACAATCACGTCATTTGGATTCCGAGAACGAATCCCTTGTATTGGATTCCTTGTAGTATCGCATCAAGGTGACAGTCCATTTGTCTTGGAGGTTGGCCGATCCGTGTGACGGACAGCGCGTCGAAATCGAACGATAAGAAAGTCGATGTATTCTTCGGAATCGGCCTTTGAAACGCCGATAATTAGTATGTATCGAGCTGTGACGTTTCTTGGTCTGGAAAGTTTATCTTGCAATTACTGGTCGAGATGTGTTAGGACTTAATTCGAGTCTGCAAGAGAAATCTGAGGTCTCTGATTCTGTGAATGCGGAATCGTTTCGGTTGCTTTTGATTGAAGAAAAAAAAAATCGAACGAAGAAAGGAACTGTCGGATGAGGATAAATACATACAAATATTTACACTGTTCATGCATTATTATTTAAGCGTTTATACATTTTTTTACATTCAAGAGAAATATCTCTTTTGTTTCGTTTTGTTTTATATGGATTAGGTTTCATATACAAATATATAAAGATTTCACTAACTTCACACATTCTACTGGGTGAATATTCTATCAGGCTGCTGTCGTTGAGATTTCATGGTATTTTAGTTGCATATTTATTGATTATAAAACATACAAAGCGACGACACTTAAAGCACATCACAAACATGCGTGGTTTTAGCGTCCTTTTTTTCACTCCGGAGATCTTAGCTTATTATAGTTTCCTCAACTAGAAATTTTTAGAGAATCATAATGATTTCTGTTAATGACTTCTATGATTGGTCAGATTATGTGGATGACGCAATATTGCATTATCTTGTTCTAAAAATTGCGAACGGGGCAGTGTTTTAGTAAATAAAGATGTGGTCAACAGTATATATCTCGTTAGGCGGTTAAACTAAAAAAATAAGTACCACGCGAACTTTTGGAGGGCTCATGATCATTATGAATTAAATAAAATTCCTCGAAAGTAAATTTAAGTCATGAATTACTACACACTACTACTACTACTTTATTAAGAAATATTCAAAATTTTTAAGAATCTTATAATTGTATTAAAGTATGTGGCAAATTACGATAATTACAGTATGACGATGCCACATGTTTTATAAATTTCTGGCGAATGTAATCTAAAAAGGATAACAGCTATATCAACAAAAAGAATAATACAATGGTTTTACCATATGTATCGTGCAGTGGCGCACACAAGGGGGGGATCCGGACCCCCCAAAGCCCTTGATTTTTTTCCAATTGGTTATAATTCTTATATAGTACGTAAAATTTAATTAAATATTTGTTATTAATGATTAATTTTATTAATTAGTGCTAATTATTTATTCATTAATTAGTTTTTTACTGTGTTTTGTTCCTGAAAATCTACAAAATCAAAAATAGAATGATACAAGAATGGTGAACTTTCAACCCCGGACCCCCCCTTGAAAAATTCCTGTGTGCGCTACTGGTATCGTGTTTAGTTATGAAATATTAGAATACTAACTCAGTGTTTTTCAACCCTGAGTTAAGAGGCTCAACTTCTTTAATATAATATTCTACAAACTTTTCTCACTTTGTTAAAGATTAAACAAAAAGCTTAGCTAAAAGTAAGAGTTCTCAATCCGAATCGACACATTACACATACAGGGTGGGGCAAATAAAAGTGGTCCGGACGAGTGGATAGGATTGAATGTGAATGTGACGCCCTCATCAAGCTGTTTTACTGAGATGACAATGAATGGCTTAAACATAGATCTTTTCTTTATTTCTGATGAAGCCTAGTTTCACCTGAGAGGTTAAGTCAACTCACAGACTGACAGGTTCTGGGCAGCGGAGAATCCGCTTAACTTCTATCACACAGCATTACATGATCAGAAAGTTGGGGTTTGGTGTACAGTATGTGTACGCCACATTATTGGTCCTATCTTCTTTCATCAGACAGTAAATTTGAATTGTTTGAAATTTGTGACAGCATTAACTGTAGAGGAAAAGACCTACAATCATTCCCAACAGGATGGTGCAATTCCCCATAGCCCCCGCCGAACTATGAATCCTATTTACATAAACTTCACTCCTGACAGAATTGTTAGCAGTGGTCAATCTGGTCTCGACCCTAGCTACACCACCTCCCCAAGTCCCCCGATCTGTCAGTGGGTGATTACTTTTTGTAGAGAACCCTCAAGTCTAATGTGTATTGCAAAAACCCTAATAGTCTCCAAGAACTGCAGAAGAACATTTCTGATGAGATTGCAGCAATTCCAGAAGTCCAGTTTCGATTTGCCTTCCGCTACTTGCTGACCAGGGCCTAAAGATGCCAAAAGATGAATGGTGGTTATTTCAACTTATGCTATAAGCAGGTTAGCGAACTACCTCCTTTCCCTTACGTGCAACCTGGAACTCTGTTCTCCGGGCCACTTTTAATGGCCCCATCCTGTATAAATAAGCGTACTTTATATATTAAAATAAACTTCATGAATTTGGATCGCATAAAACTGGACATAGTTTAATCAGAACAACTATTTGAAAAAGTCAT
Organism: Trichonephila inaurata madagascariensis; assembly: GCA_019973955.1. Lineage (NCBI taxonomy): Eukaryota > Metazoa > Arthropoda > Arachnida > Araneae > Nephilidae > Trichonephila > Trichonephila inaurata. The sequence continues at coordinate 114,646 of BMAV01023179.1, read as the reverse complement.
AGTAAAAGCGAATAAAAACTGATTTTTTTAAAGAGTACTTTCATGGGATGTAATAGGCTAAATTCATGAAGGTCACGTGATAAATGAAATCCCATGTACTCCATTGAATTCAAAGATGCTATTAGTCTTGTACTTGTTCTACTTGTAAAATTTAGATCAAATTTCAAGTTTGATAATTGGATAAAGATGTTCAAGCAGTAAAATTTTACAAAAAGTTTTTCGAAAGTTTAAAAAAGAAATTTTGATATTATATATTATACTTTTTTATTGAATGTATTTTGTACCCCTGTGTGAGTTATTATCTTTGGCAAATATGTACTTTTAAAAGGATAGTTTCTGTAAAAAGCAAGAGTTGGCAACAGCGAAGCTCATGAACTGATCGGCTGGAAACACGAGATTGGATTTATCAAGTGGCTATGACGTCACATGAATTTAGCCAATGGATATCATGCAAATAATACATTGATTTGAATTCTTCTTTTACCAATTTTTACGATTTTGTGTAGTCTAATTTCAAAATATGTTATTTTTTACTGTCTAGAGCTTTAAACTGTGCTTCTTGGCTTCTTTTACAGGTTATTTTTCTTAAACCAAACGAACTAGAAACCCTATTATTCCAACATGATGTGCTTCTACGATATGTTTACATCATTGGTAACAATAATTTATTTTAATGATTTTTGAAAAACCTTTATACCGACACAGTTAATTTTCTTCGCTAAAAACACTTATTGTATTAAAACTATCCTAAAACAAAATATTATTTTTTTATTTAAAAAGTATTGAACACCTTCTCAAACGGAGTTCATTTATTTATTTTTTTTTGGTAAAATTTTTGTACTAAAAAACCATGCAAAAATTACATTTGTTATTCTATATAAATAATAAAATAAATAATGCTTAAATTGGCTGAAAAAGTTATTTGAACAAAACTATTATTAATAATTTCGTTAAAAAAAAATGAAAAATTGATAGCTCACAAATGAAGGTCGCATTCTCATTTTCTTCCTTTCTTTAACGTTACGTAATGAATACTAAAATAACTTCGACCTCAATAACGTATTGGACATTTTTTCCCTCTTAATTGTTAATTAATTACTCCTAAATTGCTCAAAAAGTGTCATTTTTCTTCAGTTGCACAAAAAAGTGCAGTTTCTTTGACAGGAAACTTAAAATACTTTTTAGCCTTCAGCTAAAGAAGCAAAATCAATTTGAGTTTTATGATAAAAAAATGTGTGTGTGTGTGTTTCCCTCCACTAATAGCTCTCTTACTTTACTAGCATGCAAATATTATATAATAATACTTTTTACTCTATTTGAAATCGATTTAATTTTTCATATAAAATATGTTTTATCCCGTATAAATATTTGATTTTACAGGTCAAAATTAATTTTATAAAACTGCCTATTTACATTTCCCTAAATTTTAGTCTCTCTCTCTCTCTCTCACACACACACACACACACACACATTGAGAAGATATATATTGTACTATAATTAATGATAATAATTTTAATATCAGATCAGACAAAATGTATTCTGAATTTTTTTTGAACAATGTCTCGTAACACAAGACAAAGCTAGTTTATCTGGAGTTTTTCTTAAGTTAAAGTCAAATTGCTATTAAAACGAACATAAATAAATTTTTTGTTTAAAAAAGAAGGTACATTGTGTTATATAACAGGGGTGGCCAACACACGGCACGCATGCCTCAGTGTGGCACGATGGAGTTGTATTAATGGCACGGGAAGACTCACTGAAGACTGAAAAAAAAATTTTTTTTTAAAGATAATAAATAACCATTTTTTACAATTTTATTAAAGGGAGGTTGTCTAAGACCAAATACCTCAATATTTAGATCAAAATATACTTGTGAACAAATTTTTTCTGCAATGAACATAATAAAATATAAATCACTGAAAACTAGCAAATGTACACCAATAATAGCCTATTTTTTTAGCATCTGTAAGAGCTAATCTTAATATAGATGACTTGGTAAAAAAAAAGTAGTAACTCAAAAGCTACATTAAGTAGATACTGAGCGTTTAATAATTATTTTTAATTGAATGATTCAAGTTACTCATTTTTATTTGATACTTAACCAAATTGATTGAACTTGTAAAAAAAGTTTGAAGTGACATGCATAATTATTTATTTTATCAAATAGTGGCACACTTCCCAAAAATGTTGGCCACCCCTGTTATATTATATATTGGAAGGTTTTATTGTGTATGAATTACATATTTGATTGTTTATTATTTTAATTTTTGAGTTAAGTTAGTAAAAGCAATAACAGAATGGTAAATGCTTATTTACAAAACATTCGTATTAATCAATTTATACGTGAACAAATTACTTAAAATAAATTTTTTTTTTTAAAAAGTGATCTCACAGGAAAAAAAATTAACTTCATAATAACTATTTTATGAAAAATTCTTAAGATAGTCGATTCGAGGGGTCGGCAACCTATGGCACGCGTACAACATGTGTCACACGGTACAGTTTTCAGTGCCCCTCTGCATTACTCAACAAATTTGTCAATTTTTGAGTGAATGGAAGTTTATAAAATTGTAATGGACTTTATTCGACAAACATTTTCAGAATTATGGACATATGCGGAATTACAAAAAAATCTGAAAGATTATTCTAAAGGTGAATTTACAACTATTTCGTAAATTATTGAATGTCATTGCAGGAAAGATTTATTTGTTTAAAGGGACAAAATTGAATGTACTCAGCTTTCCGCATTTGGTTCTACATATCTAAGTAGAAAATCTTTTCTCATATGAAAAATATTNNAAAAAAAAAAAAAAAGTTTAATAACTGAATGTTCAGAATCGTGTCAAATTGAGAGTCACAAATCATACCTCACCTCTGATTTTACAATATGAAAGTAGAGCAGGTGCAAGCACTAGATTCGCGCGCACTCAAAAAATTTTTTATTTATCTTTTTATACAATTTTAATGAAGAGAAATACTTATATTTTGTGTTGCCTATTTCTTATTTTAATAAATGTTTAAAAATACATAATATATGAGCAATTTTAATTTTTTTTATTTTTGCTAAAGAAACAGTTATATTTTATTATGCTGTATATTTTTATGTTAAGAAATACCTTTAAATGATACAAAATTAATATATAATAGAACTCTGTAAATATATATTATTACCTTTATTTATCTCTACCCCCGCGGGAATCGATTTGTTTCAAAAGTGTCCTACTGTGTTTTTTAATATTTTTCTTAATATTAAGATCAATTTGATATTAGGCTATTTTGATAGTTAATGTTACAAGTTAAAACAAAATGTTTGCGCAGAGTTTATTATTATTGTATTACAGAAGTAATAAATTTTAAGAAATCGGAATATATTAAAAATGAAAATCAATTATATAGATGTCTTTAAAAGGGGGGGGGAGGCAGATTTTTACACGTACAGCAAACATTTACGAATTTCTACACGTCTAGCAAATATGTAAAAATAAAAATAAAGTCAATAAAAATTGACAGTAAATTCTAACTAATTTACATTTTTTCATGAAATTCATTACAATTAAACTTTTAGAGGAAATAATCATGAAATTGTTATTAGATTTATTAATTTCGAAAATACATACAGTGAAAATCGTTCAACACGAAGCTGAGAGGGAACTGAAATATTTTTTCATGTTAAAGTATATTGCAAAAAAAAAAAAAAAAAAGCAACATATATTTAACAAAATTAAGTTTTTTAGAGTACATTTTATATACGTATATATATATGCATGCACTTCATAAAAGTCATAGAAACAATAAAGAGTAAAAAGAGTAAATAAGAGTAAAAATCATTGTTACTTGTTTTTGAATAAATAATATTATGTATCATATATCGGAGAGAAAATGGGATTATAATAAAAACGCAAATTTTTATCAAATAATTCTTTTTGAAAAGCAACTTGACTAATGCAAATCTAAGTGTTGTCTAAAAAAAAAA
>BMAV01023179.1:92474-102725 GCA_019973955.1 Trichonephila inaurata madagascariensis | reverse complement strand
TTCTTCCACATTTAAGATATAAATATAAAAGATTGCAACATAACCATAATCAGAGCAACTCAGTTGAAAGTAATTTTGAACTACAGGGAATTCTTTGCTTTGCTTGTATAGTATTGTGAACTTTACTTATTGAAAAGTTTACATTTTCAATTTTTCCATTTTTCTAACTGTTACTTAAAAATAAACTTCAAGTTCCATGAAAATGCATCTTAAAAATTCTACACAAGGAGATATTTTTTTTTTGTTTATTTTATTTTCAATAATAATATGATTCATAATAAGCTATTTTCCTCTTCCAGTATTTCGCAATCTAGTATTTGTAATAGACTGATGTAATTTTGCCCCCCCCCCTTCTGTTCTTTCGCAGGGATATTTTCTTAAAAATAATTATATTAATATTGTATTATATTTTCTTATTCATGCATATTTTTTGTATTATTTCCTGTCTATCACGTCTCAAATAGAACCTGGGAAACCACTAAAGTTCACACAAGAAAACTTTTAGACATACATATAAGTAGTATGTAGTTTTGCTTTCCTATGTTCTGCAGAGCAAGATAGAGGGTAGTTTGTACATTTAAAATACTAATATATTTTTCTTTTTTTTTACTTGATACAGCCCAACCAAGATAGGGCCCTCGTTGTTGTTGTTGTTGCACCAGGGCCTTTGGATACCTAGCTACGCCACTGTGCAACACTAAAAGAAACCTACACAGTAAATACCTCTACAGGGGGATTCGCTACCAGACCGGCAAACTTGCAAGATGTGTAGAGGGTATAGAGACGGCTCGGAATCACATAGGAATGCAGGGCTGCAAATGTGATATAATCAGGGACGTCTTAAGACTTCTTGAGGCCAAGGGCCCTTACACAAATGTAGGCTCCCCTTTGATCCTTAAAAACAGACAGTACATAACATACGCTGTTAAATAGTCGTACGAATAATAATCCGAAACAAATAAATGTGCATGACTTTCAATCGTACAAACCGGCTTGACTGACTACCACCTTTTGACTGAATGAGTAATGATGGTGTATCGTGGCAGCCTTAGACCTGTACATAGACGACGGTTATCATATGTAGCCAGTTGACATATCGTCCGGAATTCGCAGTTTTTCGAAGAGTACAACTAGAAATAACACTTGACAGTTGAAATTATTCGAATTATTATCTTATTAAGGTTGAGTCGAGAACGAGGCGAGGCCCCCATTGTGGCCGAAGCCCTGGGCCCGGGCCCAGTTGGCCCATGCCTTAAGCGTCCCTGACTATGATACAAAGAAACAAAGATACCAAGCTGTATGTACAAACTATGGTGCAAAGCAGTTGTTGCGAGCTATGGTACAGAGAAAAGGAATAGAAACTGCAACAAATTAATGCGAGGGAAAACATTTTATTGAACACTTGTACTACATCAGATGTTCAAAATTACGACCAAAAGTCTTTTGGTAGGTCTACCTTCTACCTAGTCCTTTTGACGGTAGGGCTTATCTGATCTTCTTTCAACAAGTCCTGCTCGAACTTCTTGACGTATCACATGTTCCTCCGTCGTTGCACCAATCCATGTGGTACCAGCATGACGGGGCTCCCTTACATTACGCCTCTTCACCGTTACATAACTTTTAGACATCAGTGGATAGATTGTGGGGGTCTGGTTCATTGGCCTGCCAGATCATTGGATCCATCATGCATAGACTTCTTCTGGGGTCGCATGAAGAGTTTGGCTTCAAAAACAGCCATTCCTTCTGTTGAAGATCTCATAGCTCGAATATCTGTAGCTGCCGGGAGGATACGGGACATGCCAAGAATCTTCTAGGATCTAAAGAATTTCCTGAAGCGCCGTAGTCAATTTTGCCAGACGACTTCTGTTCGTAACTTCGAATACCTGTTGTAGAAAAACCTTTCAATAAAATATTTTCTGTCCCATTAATGTGTTGCGGTTTCTGTTCTTTTTCTCTGTTTCTTTGCACCACAGCTCGCAACTACCGTATTTACGACCCTACATTCCTATGTGATTCCAAGTCGTCTCTGTGCCCCTTACTCATCCTTCAAGTTTATCGGTCTAGAATCGAATCACTCTCTATAAAACTTATCTATCATATATTATTCATAACATTTTTATTCTTTTTTGAGTGAAATAGATTTCCTCAAATAATAATAATGAAATGCAATCAGTTGTAAAAACGTAATAACTGGATACAAATTCTAATATTTTCTGGACATTTTTGTCACTATAATTATTTTCTTAAGACATCAGTGCATGAGATAAAGGAACCAAAGCATGTCAAGAAAGCATTCGCCCCAGCATCACATTGCCTATTATTATCGCAAAGTTCATCAAATCTCACGTTATTTCCTATATATTCACAAGCCGATTCCACTATAACGGTGATGCAGTAGTTTAATTGCATAACAATGTCAGTGGTTATAATAATGTACTACTCAGTATATTAATACTAGGTTATAATTCTACCTGAAAAATTACATGTTGATTTTATATATATTCTTTAACAATAGGTAAAGATAACCCAATGTTTTTTTTATAAAAATTATCTACGATTCAAAAGTCATTTGTATAATGGGAAAATACTTTTTATTTTGTTTCTAATAGGCTGCGAATTGGTCATTAACAATTGAAGACCTAGTACATCCCCCGGAAGCTGGTATCACTTTTCAGTGAGGTGCCCTATAGGCGGATACCAATCGCCGCAGGTAATTTTAACGCCCAGTTTCCTCCCTAGAAGGAGGCACCTAAGCTCTGACGATGCGAACCTGTACCAGGATTTGATTTGCCGAGAGCATCCAAGCCAAACAGAGACTCTAGGGATCTTTTACATTCCGTATAATCATACGGCATAGCCGCTATCGATTTTCTGCATCATGAAAATCCACTGACTTGGGCCGGAGTCGAACCCGTAATCTTGGGTGCAGAAAGCCAGCGACAAACCAATCCCGCCACTCAGCCGGCATAATGGGAAAATATAAATAAAGTAAAACTCTAATTTAGTTTTTCATGTATTGTTTCACCATTACAATCAACATATTGATACTGCTTTAACGTAACGTTAATTTAACCCTAAATAACTAAACTTAAATCAGTGTTATCTGTAACTAATCATTCGAATCATAGACTGCGGATTAAAAACAAGTATAGTTTTGTATTTCCTTTAATTATTTCATACCAATTAGTGCATCTTAAGAGATTTAAAATATTTCAATTAAAAAAGAGAAAGGTGGTAAAAATGGCAGATGCGTGTTCTCTACTAACAGTCTTGTTGCAGTAGTTGCATAAGTACTTTGTCCAACTACGTTTCTTAGATGAACAGAAAATACATTTTTAGTGATAAATAGTCAGTTACACGATTGTATAGTTATCTAGAGTTAATAAGACAATTAATATACACACGCAAAGCCTTTTAATCAAATAATTTTAAATTATTCCTTAGAAAAATATAAAAAAAATAGTAGTAATAAAGCACACACACACAAACAAAATATATGAAATATACGAGTCCAATAACACCTATTTTTATTTTGGCACAATTTAGCTACAAAACGCTGATTAAACTTAATAATATACAAATTTTTGGAATAACATGAAAAGCATAACTCGTGAAAGAATTTCAAATACAACAAATGAACAGAGCTGTTTTATCAGCGACTGCTTTAAAAATGCCCCAAAGAGACTTTGAAGAGTGGGGTAGTTAATAAAATGTATATCTAGCCGACTACTTCAGTATCCTTCTCTTTCAATATGTGAATACTATAGTGAAATTTTAAATCTTAAGGGGAAAAAAAGCTAAAAAGTATATTTCATAAGAAATCTTCAATACAGAAGTAAATATTTTTAGAAATATCCGAAAACGATTTATTTAATTGTTGAAGAACACATTAGTTAGTAAAACATGAACAGTTAAAGGTTTTTGATCGCATAATGTTCAGTTAATGTCACAATAAAGACGCAATCACTAGACATTATTAAAAAAAAATAATTGAAGTTCATTGCGTAAATGAATATCTCGTGAATATTATACAAAGAGAGAGGGGAAAAAAATGACTTTATGTAACTTGCTTAACGAACAACATGAAAAGGAAAAATGAAATAAAAACAAGATCACATAATGAAATGTAAACAATTATATTTCTCGGGGATTGGCTCGGGCTCGTACATAATAGACGGCTCCAGAACCCTTCCGATTGCTCCTGTACCAACTCCTGATGTCCTTCCACTTGAAAATGAGCGCTATTCCAAAGGCCAGAATAACCAGGAGACCAGCGGCCAATCCCACAGAAATGGTTCTCACCACGTGTTCGTGATGGACCATGCTCTTAGCAACGGGGGTGTCTTTGTAGTTGCACTCCAACTGCTTGTCGCTCAGGTTCACAATCAAGTGATTGTGTAGCGCTGGAGGTTCATAACACCTATTAAAGATATGAATCGCTTAGTGCCCGGAAAAAAAATGTTCAGATCATAAGTTTACTGAAATATAAATACCAGAGAAAATAAGCATAGAAGGTTATATGTAGTGTGAGTGTTTATAAACGTCACACTTTAAATCAATGCGAGGGGTATTGGCGACGAATCTCTTAATTTTAAACCATAACCAGGCCTTAAAGCCCATGCTTGCGACGACTTATATAGTATATTCAGTGACGCACACAGGTATTTTTCGATGGAGGGGCGGGAGGGGCTTTTGACGCCCCGTTTCCTTTCTAGATGGAACTGGGCGTCAAAATTACCTGCGGGGATTGGTATCCGCCTATATGGTGCCGCACTAAAAAGAGATACCAGCTTCCGGGAATGTACTAGATCTGGAATGCTAAAACACCAAACCGCAGCCCATTAGAAATAAATATAAAAAAAAAATATTCTTTTGATTTTGTCGATTTTGGGGAACAAAAAAATACTAACAAATTAATTATTGAATAAATAATTAAAATTAACTAATTATTAATAACAAGTACTTAATTAAATTTTACGTACTATATGCATAGAATTATAATCGATAAAAAGAATCAAGGGTTTGGGGAAGAGGGGAGGGTCCGGCCCTTCCTTTGTGTGAGTGACTGAGTATATTATATAATATATTACATTATAAATATTATTTGTCATGCTGTAAACAACTTATAATTATTGTCACCTAAGGGCTATACTACCAAAAACGTTTAAAACTGCTTTTCTGAAACAATATATTAACTATTAAACACAGTGGCGCACACAGACTTCTCTTACGAGAAAGAGGGAGTTACATTCTAAACAAGTAATATAAAAAAAAAGTCTCAATTCCTACTTAGATCAACAAAGAAACATTTTATTTTAGTTACATTTTATCAAATAATTACAAATTAATATAAATATGTATATACATATGACAGAATTACAATATTCAATGGCAATTAATTTTTATTAATTACAATTAAAGTACCGTACTGTCATCCAAAATAATTGTGTATATAAAATTGCAGTTCAATTGAATGCTTTAAAACGTGAGGAAAAAAAATTTTTTACATTTTTGACCTAACTCGCTAAAAGTGACGTAAACGTGGCTGTATCTGTAATTCTTTAAGTAATTAGTTTCAGTCAATTAATTTTAATTAATTATAATTAAATATCATACTGTGACCCAAAGCAATAATGTATAGAAAATTTCAGCTCAAATGAGCGTTATAAAATGTGCGAAAAAAAACCTTTTCAAGTTTTGACACAATTCGTCAAAGTAGTCGCTAAGTCGCCAAAAAGGATGCCAACGGGGCTGTGTGTATCTGTAATCCTTTGAATAATTAGTTTTAATCAATTAATTTTTATTAATTATGATTAAATTACTGTATTGTCATCCTAAATAATCATGTGTATAAAATTTCAGTTCAATTGAGAGCTTTAAAATGTATTTTATTAACGTGCGCGATTGAAAATTTGTGAACAAGATATAAATATAAGTATATAGAGAGTGTGAACTATTAGTAGGAATTGAAAAACATGTTGAGAGAGATGAAAGCGCCGGGAGGGAAGGTATTTTCTACGTTAAAATTTATTGGTTTATAGGGCTTGCGAACTCCCCCCCCCCCTTGTGAACGCCACTGATTACATTAATCATAACTGATATTGTCCCCCGCCCCCTCCTATATTTCAAAATAACTCCAGTATACATTTTCAATTTGGTTAAAAACATTGCATTTAATTTTCGGAATGGAAAAATATCAGTTTCATAGTGAACTGAAAAATGTTTTAAAATTCATATAAATTAGCATATATATTGACAGGTAGAATTTATTTAAGTCATTTGATGAAATAACATAAATATATTACACCTATTTACATATATTTATAATTTCACTGTAACAAAGGTATTTCCAATGGATAAACTAGAAGATATTTTGTTGAGATAATTATTTAAATATGCATGAATTAATTTTCTGACGCAGGACTTATCAAAAGCATCCGAAACTGAAGAGACAATGAACTGAAATTGGAGTAAAAGAGTGATAATGACAGACGTGATTAGAAACTTCTTTTTTTTTTGATATCGAATGAATAGATATTTATTTTCTTACGACAATTAAATGGAATCTATGACTTCATTTGTTTGATTCATTCTTCTGATTCTCATGTGATTTGTAGAATTTTAAAAAGGTGTGTGCACAGTATCGTTTCATTTATAGTATTTTTATGTAGAATCAGTAAATTTAAATGAGATGAAATTTACTACGTGTGCAACAACCTATAAAAAATCATGGATTTTTAATGTTCTGTGTTTTATTTAGATTTAGGCCTGATTTAAGTAAAAAGCGTCAGTGATGTAAAGCATAAATGTAGCAAGTGAATAAAATATTTAGTAGTTCTTTTCCTTTTGTTGCATACAGTCAACCTCATTTTGAAAAAATTGTGTCAAAAGTACAAGAATTTCATTTGTTCTTTTTTCACAGAAAATTTGGAAAAACGCATTGAATTTTGTTTATTATTGTTGAATTTATCGACTAATATTCATCGATCAATAATAAAAATATTGTACATTTTTTTTTTCATTCTAGTATACAGTAAGACCCCGCTTAACGCTGTTTCATTTAGCGCTGTTTCGGTTTAGTGCTCTTTTATTTCAACCCGCGGGGATTCCCTGAAATTGCTCGCAGTACTACGGGGATTCCCCGAAATTGTAGGTTTTAAAATATGTACATAACATATCCGAAACAGTGTAGTTGTGTTTCTTGTTTGGTGCGGTGCGGTGCGGTACGGACACATTTTTATCATTTGAAACATTTGTTGACATTATTGTAAGAGTATAAATTTATATAATACTATAACGATTATTACAGTGACAAATATTATGATCTTTAGTTTTTATCATGGGTGATAATGAAGAATAAGAAAAGAAAACAACCAGAAAAAGCATTTTACTGGAAACTAAAATGCAAGTGATAAGAAGATTAGATTCTGGTGAACGTCCATCTCAAATGAGTGCTGCATTGAATTTGGCAACTTCAACAAGATGCCTTCTTGACAAAAAGGCAGAAAATTGGAAACTCAGAATAGATTGAATGATCTGACTGAATTAGAATTTTATTTGTTTTTATATGTATATATTCGTTTATATTGTTTTTATTTTTGTAAAAAATAAATGTTTGGTTTTATTTTTTTTAAAAAAAAAAAAGAAACATAATTATTAAATTTAATATCTAACCAATTTTCTATCCATCTTTCCCTAACCCCATTATTTACATGTTAAGATAGCCTCGTTTAGCGCTGTTTCGCATTACGCTCTACTTTGATGGAATGTATCCCCCGTGTTAAGCGGGGTCTTACTGTATATGTATTTGATGTTTGTTCAAATTTATTAAAGAAAATATATTCGAGCTGAGTACTGCAATGAGAAAAGGTACTGAAATGTATATTTTTTATTTTAAAGTTTTCTTCATTTCATTATAAGAAATAAAACACCAGTTCAAAGTATTCTTTCAGAAAGAAAAATGTTTCATTATTACTATGTTTTGACATCATTAATGTGCAAAAAGCGATAAATTTTCCTTACTCATTTGTATTACAATCAAACCATTCTTTTCGGCGTAAAGTATGGTTCCGTTTCATTCGTTGCATTTTAATTTTATATATATATAAGTAGTTCTCTAACCTTATACATTAAAGATTAAAAATTGAATATCAATTAAAATAACTTTAAATTTTAGAAAAAGCGCAATAAATTGATGCTATGCAGATTATTAGTCTCTCACATATTTGCATTGATGCTGAGGTCTTTATGTTTATCTAAAATGTGATGGTTCCTATTCTTTAATTGAACTTTAAATATAAATATTCGAATATATTATAAATATTTCAATTAATATATTTTCTTTGTCACAAATTTTCGCAACTTATGTATCCATTGATCAACAGTATAATATTAACTTTAATTGTTAAAATTTTTTCTCTAAACACGTAAAAACCTAAATACCTTTGAAATCAAAATTATCTTACTAATAAAAAAATTTTTTTTAGCTATATAGAATATTTGAACTATTGACGATAAAATTACCAAATACATTATATTTTGAATCATTTAATGAATATATATGACCTTCATGTTCATTAATATACACGAGTAAACTCCCATGTAATTGCAATCAACAAAAATTTTTAAATTTCTCTGAAATTTGAAGAGCAAAAATGTTTTTTGTGTGCTTCTAATGTATTCCTAAATACTGGGAGCACTTCACAATTGTTATACTTTTAACAAAAAATAAAATTTTTTTAAAAAATTTTCCAGCACAAATATATAATTTCAACTAACTTTTAAACTTGAATGAAATTTTAAAAATGTTAAATAATGGTAAAGGTATTTATATAATAAGCAATTAAAAACAATTAATTTTTTAGATTAATGTTTAATAACTTACTTCAAATCTGCTGCATATATCTTTTGGATTTCACACTTTTTAATCCACTTCATGCTACAATCACACACCCAAGGATTCCTCTGCACGTTAAACTTTCTAACTCTCGCACAAGCTATCATATCTTTGTCTAACGTGCGAAGCTGGTTAGCTTCCAAATCAATCTCTTGTAAAGTCGGTCTTGATTCGTTAAAGAGTCCATCGAAAGCTTTTCGGTCAATGGTCGTCAAATGTCGATTAAATTTCATTTCTAGAGACTGGAGGTTAGCCAAATCCGAAAATGCTTCTTCCTTAACTTCCTTCAGATGATCCATACTGTTCAGTTCAAGCACTTGCAAAGTCAGCAACTTGCGGAACGACTTTTTATCCAGAACTTCAATAGAATTCTCGCTGAATCTCAAGTGCTGAAGGCTTCTGGCACTTCTTAAGGCATCTATCGGAACCTCGTGAAATTCATTGGCAGATAAATCTAAGAATTCCAGCTGACCAGTGGTGTGGAATATATTTGCGGGTAGAGTGTACAGGTCTGTGTTAGACAAATCTAACCATCTCAGGTTAATCATTCTGTTAAAGTGAATTGAATCGATATGAACTAATGGGTTGTCTGCCAAGGACAGTTCCTGAAGTCCAATGAAATTGTAAAAAAGTCCATCAGGTAAGAAATACAACCCATTGCTGCTCAAATTGAGTGATTTTAAATGTTCCAGGCCGTAGAATCCGTTTTCATCGAAGCTCCTAATGGCATTGGTAGCTAAATTAAGATACTTCAACTTGTTCAATCCTCCAAAAGCGTTTTGGACGACTGTTGATATCCTGTTGTGACTCAAATCCAAAACTTCTACTGAGTTATGAGACAGTTCGAAATCGAGCGCAGATATGTTGTTGGAACTAAGGTCCATGTGGGTGATGTTGATAGGCCAGTCATCTAGGGGTGGGACAATGGAGAGGTAAACTTTAGAACAGTCTAGTTTGACGAATTTTTCTTCTATTGATTCTTCACATACGCAAACCGCAGCGCACAGAGGATTTGTTGCACTGGCCAAACTGAATTGTAACAACAGAATCGAAACGATTGTGCTCAAAGTCATGGTTGTGCTCAGTTGTTTTAAAGCCATTGTAGAGTCAAGTCTAATCTAGGGAAAAGAAGAAATTAAATATAGTTACTTAGTTCAATTGCTTAGAAAGGAGTATCAAAAGAAATTAGTAATATTCAGTAAATAATATTCAGAGCAATTTATATTTTAAGCACTTGTACATGTGAGAGTGAATGAACTATTATTCATTTAAGCTCCAACAGTAGCGCACACAGGAATTTTTCAAGGGGGGTCCAGAGTCGAAAGTCCACCATTTTTGTATCATGCTCCTTTTGA
>BMAV01023179.1:71587-85709 GCA_019973955.1 Trichonephila inaurata madagascariensis | reverse complement strand
GTCACTGGTAATTATTAAATTTGTGCTTAACTTAGTATAGTTAAATTAATTATAAAATACATTAGGCAATACTTATACATTTATAAGTGTATTATATCAGTGTAAACGTGTATTTTATTTTTCATTATGTCGGAATATATTCTGTTTGTTTATGTTCAGTAAATTAATAATTTTTTTAAAATAATCTTTTGTTTTCGACTTTTTAATAGGCTGGCGCCCCCCTCCCCCAATGGGACGCGCCCCACAGTTTGAGAAGCACTGGTATAGGTGTTTGAACTCATAAAGAATAAAGGCGTATGTAACTTTTAACGTTCACCCAAGTTGAAACTCTGATCTTGCACTGAACGGTCTACAACTCTTACGTTCTATAAATAACATACAAAAGAGCCTTAGTCAGCCCCAATTTGACTATCTCGTCAAGTCGCTGTCACTCTTTTTTTATTTGAAGACTCAAATCCTTCTTTGTGACGTCATCGTGGAAGCTCTCATGGTATCTTTACGACTGGAATATTTCAGAATTTTTGCAACGGCGCCGCATGATTTGTTGAAACACCTCCGCAGTTCAATCGAGTGATCCAATATTTCTTCTACTCGGTGGCAACATAAAAGAGGATCAGAGCCCCTCCCCTCTGCACCCAATGATCTCGTGGAGGGGTCCGCCGTCGTAAGTCAGAGTCCATTCCAATGAAAGGGAGGAGGGATATTTACATATTTTACGGGGAAAAAAATTCTGCCGAGATTACATCACAAGTTATGAGAAGGGCTTTTCCTTCCTTTCAATGAAATTGAAAATCTTCGGCAGTTTATGAATCGAGAATTCCTCTGCCTCTCCGACCAGCAATGTACTTTACTCTCTTTCTCGTTTTCTTTATATTTTGTTGATATTTCACATCGCTTTGCCTCAAGCTGAATAGATTTCATTGCATCCACTCAAATATTAAAAGGAGGGAAAAAACATGATATATGTAGGGAATAAGGTAAATGTCAGGCTCTCTTTTCGTCTGTTGGTTTTTAATCTGTTATTTTGTGAAGCTCTCGAATAGAAAGACTTCACTAAGCAACATTTGCTTTTTAAACATAAGAAAAGGCTACAGATTAAGATAGATTTTAACGGAGTGGAAAAAAGGCAAATAAAATTACCAAATTAGATTTCAACATCTCTTGGATTTGTTTTTCTTATTTCATACAGTCCTTTCTCTGTGTGTGTTTCTCCTTTCTCGCTTGAAATTTAAAATCATAATACACAAATCCAAAACAGCTACAAACTTTGAAGGTTCGAGAATTTGTCTTTTTAACAATAATAAAACTTTCATATGTAAAAACTCAAAGAATGTCCTACATCTCGTTGAAAGATCTGTGTGTACGTAAACTTATTTATTAAATTTTACCAAAAAGCATGAAAGGAATTGGTATTGTCATATACTTTTACAAGAATTTTTAACGTTAAAAATATAACTTGAATTAGTTGAAGAAGCTCATTCACTCAAGTAAGGCTTCTATTTTGAGTAATTAATACGTAGATTGCTCTTCGGGGATCTAGTGTGAAAATGCTCTTACTTTACTTATGTAACTTCCATTAAATTTATTTGCAATTTTACGGCTGTTTTAGAAAATTAATGTTAAAAAATACTTCAAGACACTGTTTTTAAAAAAAATATTTTACAGAAAAAAACTTTTTTAGTGCTCTTTTTTTAACATTTGAGTGAAAAATTTAGAGTGTACTTGAGTGGGTGCTGTAGCCGAACGGTGATGGTCTCGAACTCGTAGGAGCCGTTATTTCTGTCAAGCCATGGGTTTGAGTCCCAGAGATCTGCCTCATAGAGGAGCAGATGCCCGTGAAATATATCAAGGTTTAAATTCCTTACGTTCACGTAGTGTTGTAATTTGCAGAAAAGAATGACAGCTCGGTTTTATTCTCATCTCTTGACGTCACCCAAACCCCTCGTGCAGCTACGGAATGTGGTGCTAATAAACAGTACATCAATTAACTCAATGTGAAATGCTTTTTAACTTAATCGGTAATCCAGCAACTGTCACTACACTTCGTTCTTTATGTACTCGTAATTATAAGTTATATTTCATCACATCTACTAAGTACCAAACGGGTGCACAGGAATCAAACTCCTTCCAGTCCCCAATTAATGGAAAAAAATCGTATAATCACTCGATTCACTTTTTTTCAAAGGACATCTTTCCCGAATATTGCTTCGATAATGAAAAATCTACTTTAGGAACTATCTACACTATTAATATTCGTAGGTAAACAAACATATCTATGTATCTATCTATCTATCTATCTATCTATCTGTGTTTGTTTGTGCGTCTATCTTCTCACGAACCGCACCACGCAGAAACTCGCCGAAGGTACCAAAAGACGGGGAATAATTCGAGGAAGCTGTTTTAATCATTTATATAATCTGATATTCCTATTATATATAATTAAAAATATTAACTAAACACCTTAAAACGCATAATTGTTTTATCCCTGTAGGCTGTTTATTCTGCGACGCAAAATGAAGAATGATGAGGGGAAACTTTTTGTGCAGTTTTGATGCATTTAAAACAGTGATATAATTTTTGTAAGAGGGCTCAGACAGAAAATAATTACAGAATCGGAAAGATAATTTATTTCGCCACAATACGGTATAATTCATTATACAAAATAATAATATTTGTATTTTTTACGATTTTCTTAAATGAGTCAAAATCGACGCGTTTTTATGAAAATGATCTCTAAATCGTTTTGTATGAATTTCATTCTGTATTAATAAATCAATATCATACACTAAAAGGTTTCATGCCCTTTTCTTTTAGGAATTTTCTTTTGTTTTATGGAATAAATATTTAAATGCACGCAAACATATCGAACTATCTGGTTGTTTCTCTTCATTTTCCTGTGTCAACATAAACAATTTAGAACTATAATTCGATGCTAATAAACCTTAGACTACACTGATGAACGAAATACTTATTTTCTCTCTCTCCTCCATGTGTGTTTTCTTTTACGAAAACGAAACTGACAAATGAAACAAGTGGAATGCAACACTGGAGCTTCTTATACTTCCATCCCCTCAGGAGCTTATCTTCTTTTGATAACTGTGGCATTTATGATCCTGAAGTGTGTGCGAAGAATGCTTGCTCTCTCCAATAGGGTTTACTGTCGGTAGTTTATAAACATAGAAGACGCAACATGGAATAGTATTATAGTGAATTTCTGTATTGTCGACACTTATGCATGTTTTTTCAATCCCTATCGCTTTTCTTTTCTTCTTTTTTTTTTGCATACAAGTATTGCCTAAATAATATTTTTGTTTCATTTTCTTTTGTGAACTACCCCGGGAGTAGGCACGGACTTGATACTAACGTTAATGGTCGCGCGGGGTGAGTCACCCCACAAATCCTTTTTTTTTTAAATTATTGTTATTGTACACGACAAAAACTATTGTTCCAGTGAATAATTTAACCAAGAGAAAGTATGCTTGCCTACTTTTGAGGACCTTTCAATTTTTCTTTGATAATTTGAGAAAAACTATCAATAAAACTGATCAAGAAGTTTCAAATGTGCGTTACTTCAATAAAGGACACAAATCACAGACACGCTTTTCGCTAACATTACAGAGTAATGTTATTTGCAGGTTAAACTGTCATATTTTGTTCAAGATATTGCGGTTTTATTGTCCTTTGATGATCGACAAATAGCATATTGAACTTTTTTCGTGCTTGGGTGTTTTTGACAGGGCGAAGTGTGTCTTGTGCTACACTTTTGGCTTCATATTTTTCTTCATGGAGTTCTTTAGGTAGCATTTGAAATTTTCTTTTCAACTCATACGTTTCATGTTCATCACTTTTCTCAAATTTATATTCGTTATCGTGTTAAATATGCATTATATCATCAGGTTCTTTCCTTGCTTGATCAGCTTGATCAGATCAAAACAAGTAGCTTAAGATTGTAAAAAAACGTTTTCCGCTTCTAAAAAAGATGGAGAAATGTAACAAATACATTTTTTCCCATGAAGACTATCATATAGGAGGATACTGTCAAAGTAATTGGTAACAAATAAACAGTTTTCCCAGAATTAACGATTTTGTGAGCCTGGGGTGACTCTGCGCCCCACGCGCCTGCTCCCGGGTTAATGAATGCTTAGCTCCACAATAATATCTCCTGTTATCATAAAAATAACCAACTCCTTTGCTTAAAATTTCTTATGGGAATTATATTTCTCGAAATATTTTAGTAGAATAATCTTTTTAAAACTTATGTAATCATTTGTAGAACCTTAATTACAGGTAATTAAATAATTGAGTAATTACTTCTTATCCTCCGACAAAAATTCCTTATTTCATGCAACATATAAGTTCAAAGAATATTTATAATTATTCTTTAGATATCTTATAAACTGAAAATATCAAAAGGCTTTTTTTAAGCATGTAGACTTTACTAACAAATTTTTTTAGAAACGATTATGAAAAAATATAATAAGATTTTGTATCAAAGTATAAGAATAATGAAAAATATAATAATTCATATTAAAAACTGCGATCCCTTCAATGCATTCATCAAGGCCTAGTTATAAATGTCATATAAAAAAAACTAGAAGAGAATGCATTTTTTCACAGCTTACAAGAAAAAATCCTCATCACACATATTTATATTCGCCATTTATTATCAACACACACACATTTCCTCTCTTATACAAAAATTCTTTTTTAATATGTGGTCGTATAAGAACTATATATATTTAATTTCACGAGAGTTTCTTTAAAGATTTACTGAGAAAGTAAAAGACTTACATTTTATAAAGAGAGTTTATAATGAGATTTTTATAAGAAGAATTCTTATAGTGCTTGTGTATACTTTATTAGAAGTTAAAATACATCGATAAGAAAAGTTTTATATATTTCTTTAAAGAAAGATCTTTGTATTTAGATGAAAAAATTGTCAAAAAATAAAAAATAAAAATTATATCGAATCCTATTTTAAAGAAATTTAAATATTGCCTTAAAATTTTTTACTCCACAATCAACTTGTTAAAAAAGTATACATAGATTTTTTTTGATTTACAACTTCTGTATTCGTTCTTAAATATTTTTCTTTTAGAAGTAGTCCACACATGTTATGTTTCCCTGCAGTGATACATTGCTTGTGGAAAATTGAGTTTTACAGGGAAAGTTTGCTTCCCAGCATGTATTTGAATAAGATTATATCAAACCTAGGAGATGTGATCTGAGTTACCAGATTGGCAAATTTATCACCCTTGGCGACAGATTATATTGCTAAGGAGCCATCGAGAAGTCTGTGGAACCGATTCTTCTAAAAGTTTCCTCAAAGTTATATAAAAGTCGATAGAGCTCAAAAGTGAATCAGTCGAGATTAGAATCTGAAACTAACTTTTCATTACTGTAAATAATCTATTTTAATGTTTCTTTTTTTGTATATACGTCGAAACTGCTTGTTCACTTTTGACCATTAATAAATTTGTTACTATTCAATTCATTGGAGTCGTCGGCTGTTTTTCTCCGCAAGAATTTGCTGCATTATAAAATTTTAATAAAAGCATATGTGTTTATAACAAACTTAATAACTCTATACATTTTTTATAAAAAAAAAATTTCAAGATCACACGATCATGTTTTTATCCCCACCACCGTTTTCTATCATTATCGCAAACCTTCAATTACATAAATGTGTAAAAGAACATTTCTGCTACAATCTTATAAGCGACAAATCTTGATATTAACAGTATTAGCCCTCTCTCATAAAATTTTATCTCAAAGTCTAAGTAAATTAGGTCCCATCCATTTCTTTTCCACTGTTTCGGAACAGTTGACGGCCGAGCGTCTGGCTTTCTTTCAGACTTCACTTTTACAGAAATAAGTGACGACAGATCTCTTCCTTTCCCAAACACTTCCTTCAAGAAACATTCTGCAATTAAGCGAAAGGGTTTTTTTTTTCATTGGCATCAGCAAATGAGTGCAAAAAATTAGATGAATTGCTTTTTCGATTTGGAAAGGCGTATTTTCCTAAATCAACCGAAGGAAGAAATAAGAGGTAATGACATAATAAAGTTATTTAAATATGAAATCACACACAAAAATTAAAAATCTGTATCTTTTAAATAATTTAATTATTTCCGTGTATTTTTGTGTGTGTTTATTTGTACATTTTTTTTTACTTCTAATTAAGAAAAACAATTTATTTTGAATCAAATAATTGATTTGTTAAAATTTAATAATTTTTTGTAATTTTTATATTTTTTTAATAAACATAAAACTGATTTTTTTATTTACATTTTAATACATTCATTTAAACTTAAAAAATATTTTTGAAATTTTTTACTGTTTTCCTGAGATTACCAAGGAATAAATCAAGAAAAAGACTTTTATGCACTCTATCGCAAATATACACACACACACACATATATATATATATATATATATATATATATATATGTATATATATATATATATATATATATATATTCACCCAGAAGAAATGCAGCAACTATCACGAAATTTAGCAGGAATATAGTCTAGTAAGAGATATGTAAATGATCAGGATTTCAACATCAATGAGATGCGCAGTTAAGAGAGTGTAAAATCATGATTGCTCGAGCCGTAGGGTTATTCAAACGAACCCGTCAACTTGGATGAACGGTATTATGACTGAAGATGCATCGGAGAAGTAACCGCGGTGACAGTATAAACAGTTGTTGGACTTCGAAAGGGGGCATATAGTAGGCCTAAAAAAAGTAGGTTCATTGAGTTGTTGTTGTTGCTCATGCTACCTGTGTCTGACATAGTCAGATCGAGGCCCACAAATTCATCGTGGCAATGGCCTAGAAGTACGCCTGTCGTTGGCTTTTAGCCTTGAGCACCATACAGGAGACAGTACGATTTAGCTGGGAGAAACTCCCGAAGGAACGATAGATGGCGACACCACCTATCTCCACCTCCACAATTTAGGCATGGAACTGAATTGGAGGGAAATTTTCTCCAGTTCCCTGCACTCGTAATTCTGCCCACAAGACTTTCGGACCCACTGATTTTACGAGCACGTGCTCCGCGTGTACTTGGAGGGTGTTTGGCGGTACGGGCATCGAACCCAGGCCTTCCGGTCCGGAGTCCGGTGCTCTAACCACTAGGCTACCCACGGCCCCGTTCATTGAGTAGGCGTATCGGTCTCTACCTTGGTCGGAGCGATATGGTAGTTGCTCGGTGTTGGCGACAATAGATCACGGAAGGGTTAGTCTTAAGTCGCGGATGGTCAGAGCATCCCAGGAGCATAAATAAGCACAATGATCGCACCATCATATGAGCGGCCTCGTCCTTACCAACAATGTCGCTAGAATCGATTCAACGCCATTTAACACCTTCCAGACATTCAGTGGTATCAAGGGAAACCATCAGGTGACGATTGGCCAACGCAGGTAAAAGAAGCCAGCGACCATTAAGACGATTACCATTGATTTAGTCGCCCAACCGGTATAGTGGTTAGCGAATCTGACTGTGGTACCGTAGGGACTGGGTTTGAATCCCGGAGAAGACATGGATGTTTGTAAATGTATAATGCCTTAGCGGCATGGGGGTACTCTAAATAGCCGTCGAGCCGCAAGTCCTCTCGTGGGGTTGGTGGAATGCCTCTGACCGCCCCCAGAATGTTCTCCCTCTAAATTTGGGTGGAACCGCGCCAAATCGTACTGTCACCTGCATGGTGCTCAAAGCTACGGCTAACGACAGGCGCCACTTAATCCTTTACCATGATGAATTTCATGGGCCTTGATCTGGCCTTCGCCGATCAGGTGGTATTAGTAACAACAACAACCATTGATTTATCATAGGCATAGGCAGTGCTGATTGGATTTTGGCACTGATAGTGCAAGCAAGACTACGATCGTCCACATCCTTCACGACTCTTCCAGAAGTGTCTTCAAGGATATGACTTACTTTCACGGTATGCCAGGTCACTAAAGCTCTGCCTAATAGAGACACCCTGGGACGAGCTTGGAAGGCAACTACAACCGTTCTGGAATACTCCTGAATTAACTGCTCAGTTGAAAAGATAAGGGCATGATCTTCAGCAGGAAGTCATAAGAAATCTTATTGACTCGATGCCTCGTGGTGATCAGCTTTTATACAACTACCAGAGGTGGATTTACTGTCTATTGATTTGTTACTTTTTCAAGCCGTATCTCTCTTCTTACTAAAACAATCTGTTCGTCTGAATTTATAATCATTTGTTTATCGCCTCATACACTACGTACATGTTAGGTTCGTGTCATTATCTCATTTCCTTCTGGGTGTATATATTTTTTGTGACAGAGTGTATGGCTATTAAGTGTTTCCACACCTTAATTAGTTTTCCAAAACAGAAAGTGAGAATAATAATTTAGATATAAGGCTCTCTGTTTTAGAAATTTCATTGTTAACTTAAAGTATCAGACTACGTTCGGAACCATGATTTTAAAAAAAGTGCATAAATGGATACATTTCGTGATATTTAGTGTCACTTAGACTAGAATAAAAGTATAAATTTCTTTTAAGGACATTTTGACAAAAAAAAAAAAATGATTTAAATACGATATTTTGGCAAAAAATTAATTTAGAATGAACTTTCTTTTCAGAATGTTCTCCTTTTATAAAAAATGCTTCTAAAATAATATTATTTTGTGTGTGTGTGTGTGCTTATATAAATTAAAGACTTCTCCAGAGAGTCTGAACTAGGGTTTTTGAAAAATTCACATTATTTTCAGTTTTACAACCCATTGAAATAATTATCGGCGTTTTTTTCTTAAAATTTCTGCCCTCTGTTGTCGTAAAACATGGATAAACCCATTTCTAAGTTATATATTTCAAAAATTCTAGTTGAGCCTCTGTACAGAAGTCTATGCTATATGCGGGCAAAATATTATTATAATAGAAGCATTTTTCACAAAAAGAGAATGTTTTGAAAATGGGTCATTCTATGTTCATTTTTTTGTCAAAATATTGTACTTAAATAATTTTTACTGTAATACTATTCTTAAAACAATTTTATATACATTTTCTTATCTAAGTGATACTAAATATCATAAATATTATCCATTTATACGCTTTTGCAAAATCACGGTTCCGAACGTAGTCGGATACCTTAAAATAGTGTCTCCTCTTCTTCGCCTACATTATTGACTGTATCTGTAACACTAAATGTAGCCGCACTAGCCCATTGGTCATGGTTGTAAACACGTGATCCGGCATTATCAAATCATGAGTTCGAGTGCAGAAGCTTCTGAAGACAGATCTTGTAGAACAAGTGCTGCTCTATAAAACTGCCGATGGTTTAAGTACTTCTACTGATGTGGTGTGGAAGTTTAAATAATGAGGTTCCAGAAAGAAATCATCACCAATAGCTCTGCAGTTGTTTAGAAAATATTTAATTAAAAAGACAAATTAAATCTGTGAAATATTAAATATTTCTAATGATATAATACATGCAACTGAACTAAAATCAGTGTCGTAACAGCCCATGAAGGCTAAGGCCTATTGTGCCTTCTCGGCTTACTCGACCTTAAACGCTGGGGGGCATGTGCCGATTTTTCAGTCAAGTGGTCAATCTGACTTGATATAATACTTGTCCCACTAAAAATATCATACTGATTTGGCATTAAAATTTAGAACACAAATTGCGTTATAAAATAACAAAAAAAAAATGAATATATTTAAGAAAACAGAATTCGAGAAGAGTAACAATAGATTTTTAGATACATGAAAGATTGAAAAAAAAAAGAAGATATCAATGGGATTTCAGTATCTTAAGCAGATGATTGCTATAATATTATAAAGAATGTTGAAAGGACAGCTTTTAAATTTACATAAAAGTTGAGTTTAATCAGTTTGAGGGCTAGCCAACCTTCCCCCTTATCTTTACAATACTGAGTTAAACCCTATGAATTATAATAGATAGAAGTTCTAAATAAATTATAAATGAAAAATAAAGTAGCTTACCTAAAGGTGCATTCGAGAAAGTTTCAGATCGCGAGGAGTCAAAGAATAATAAACAAATTATTGCCAAATTCGATGATTCATATACATATTCCAAACTAAAAAATAAAGGCCAAATTTTTGCATAGCAGTAAGCATCAAATTTTTTTTACTGAAATAATTATTAACTAACTAATAACTAAAATTATACAAATAGCATTAAAAACATTTTTGTAAATGTCCATAATATAATACTAAAGTAAAGATCTAAAATTTATTTGAATATATTATTTTTAACGGTACAAATCGACATCTATGAATTGCTTTGGGAACAATTAAATGTTGATAATACACGGAAATATGAGTATTTACAATTTGAACATTAATGATTGTACCATGTAATATAATATATAAAGCGAATGGTCAACGAACACTTCGTATTTTAGACAATTTCTTAGTTTTTTTTAGATTTTTTTTGTTTTTTTTTTGATAAAATCTTTTACAAAGTTCAGTGTATTATGAAAATATTTAAATTTACAGTTTCAAGGATTTGAATATTTATTGGACAGGGAATCAGGGGGGGGGGAGGCATTTCTATATTCCTGTATCATAAAAAGCTGGAAATAATTTGTCTATTTTGATAAATATTTACCGAGTATGTTTAAAGTGTGAAATGCCAGCTCCTGTGTCATACTCATCACTTGACATTATTTAAAATTACTATATACGAAGTGTGACACACACACACACACACACACAAAAAACGAGACTGGTTCTATAAATCATTATTATGTACAGAATCAGTTTTCCGAGACATTATAACCTTCAAAGTAGTTCCCTTCTGCATTCTGTGCTGCCATTGCTGTAACAGTTCTGGAATGAGGTTTTTGGAAGACTCTGCAGCAGATTCTCCGTTTTAGCGTTAACCTCTTGAACTGAGGTAAAATGGGTTCCCTTTATGAAAAGTTTAATTGTAGGAAGCTAAAAAATGTCACATGGAGCTAAACCAGGTGAATAAGACGGATGCGCCATCACAGTATTATTTTTATTGGTCAGAAACTGCTTGACCTGTAAGGTCTTGTGAGCGGGTGCATTGTCTTGGGGCAATAACCAGCCATCATTCCCTAATTCTGGCTTTTTTCCCCTAATTTTTTTAAGAAGTCTTTTTAGTACTTCAATATAGCAGTGTTGATTAACAGTCTGACCACTGATATGAGTGGGAAACGACTCATATCGCGAATTTTGGCAAGGCTTGGGTATGCAATCACCGAGACCTTCAGTGCCCAGGAGGTTCATCATCTTCCACACTGACCCTTTACCCTGTAAACCGCTCATACCATTCAAACACATGTGCAAGAAACAAAGATTCATTTCCATAAGCCTCTATTAATAATTCAAATGTTTTCGCGGCTGATTTCCTAAGTTTCACAAGAAACTTGCTGTTGATTCCACATTTTTTTCAGCAGAATGCAGTTACATGTGTTCACTCAATGACGCAGTACTCCCAACTGCATGATCGGTTAAGAAGTGTCAGGGGTGTTAACTTTGTCTCGAAGGGTGAAAATATAAACAATTTTCAAACAGGTATAATTCTTTTAAATTTAAGTTAAATAATTCGAATCTTTTATAAATTATTTACAAAGGGTTAGGGCTTCAAAAAAGTACAAAATGTTTGAAATATAATTATAATTTTTAAAATTATAGGCATATGAAAATATGTAGTAAATATTAAATAATTTTTGTGTTGCGCACGCTATTTTCTAAAATAGTAGCGTCTAATGTATACAACTTTATAGAATTATAAAGTGTATCATACTCTTTAAGCCTTACATCATTTAAGAGTGATAGATTTTTTGTATTTCAAAATATTTGAGAAACATTGAAATTTTTTTTTATAAAATTTAAAAATGTAATTTTTTTTATTTTTTAAAAAATATAATTTATTACTCTGCTAATATGAAATTACTACAGTGTAATAAGGACACATTTAACTTTATAAATTAACTTACAGCTAGTAATTGAAGCCACTATTTTATAAAAGAGCATGCGCAACGTAAAACTTAATTAATATTTCTTATAGAAATGTTTCTTATTTTCATATGCTAATAACTTTCAAAATTATGAATATATTTTAAACGTTTTATACTTTTATAAAGCCCCATTTCTTTATAAATAATGTGTAAGAGATTCGAATTATTTAATTTTAATTTCAAAGAGTTATATTTATTTGAATATTGTTTATATTTTCAGCCCTCTAGAGAAAGTTAACACCCCTGAGACCTGTTAAGGCGAAAGTGGTCACGTGGATAAAAAAAAAGTGTGTGAGATGACGTCCACAAAACAGCTGTTGCCAACTATATTCTTTTTTTAATTTACACACTTGGTCTCGTTTTTGTGTGTGTGTGTCACACCTTATGTGTCACAATATCTCGCATATAGCTTCATAATACAACATTAATAAACCAATGTGAATCCATTACATAATTTATCAATGCTTCCTCGTTAATTTAGTTGGTATAAATTATGATTTGAAAGGAAATTGAAATAATTTCTATCTTAAATAACCTGTGAAATGAAAAATAGAGTAAGCAGAGTGGAGCCTGAGAAGTAGCTCTATCTCTCTTTTAAACACATACACATACATACTCACTTTTTCGTTAGCCATGCGCGAGTGATTTTAATATTTTAATTTTTGGTGTGTGACCGGAATCTTTATTCTAAATAAAAATAAAATGTCACATAAATCCTTCAAAGTCAAGAGCAGAATCCGAGTTTCCGAATAGTTCGTTCATTTAGTTTCAATTACTGGGGTGTCTGAATGTTTATGATCAGCATGTGGTGAGTTTTTTCTCCAGCCATGAAACATAGGTCGACAACCACGTGCTGTATAGGAATTTCTCTTCCATCTTATTTTTCAAGAAGAATAAAAAATCACACATAAAATAAGACTATGACAGGTAGTGTGCGAAATAATAAGTGAATAGAAAAATATGTTAGCTCCAGATAACGTTAACAGCAAGAAAACTGCTGGGTGAGTGAGATACAATAAAACAATATGAGAACTATTGGCTATGGACCTCGGTCAAGTGACGCGAAAGCGGTAAGAATGTATGTCTTTGAAGTTTTATTGTGTATCTATTTCAATGGAAATCATTTCAATCATTTTAGCTGCTTAACCCGCGGTTACTCGAGCCTGTTTTTGTACCGTCGTTACTCGCAGGGTGTAGAGAACACCCCAAACTTTTAACACGTGTATTTAATTATGAAAATAAAATTAAGTCATTATGATACATATTTATAAAGTACAAGATGTTTTTTGTATTATACAAATGAAATTATTAAATTTATTGCATACAAATGAGTAACACATTAATTTAAACTAAACATACAAAATTTTCATTTTAAAACACATAATTTTATATTTTTTCATAAAACAGTATAAAATGTATATACCAGTAATAAATATACTTTATAATTAATAAGATACTGATAGTAGAAAGTAAAAAAAAAATAATATTTTAATCGTTTTCCAAACATTCAGAGCAGACTGTATACAAATGCTCAACTTCTCGCGGGAGTTCTCAGCCCCCCAGATAAACTTTTGAAGGTTATTACATTCCAATCGTTCGAGAAAGAGGGATTGCATAAGACCTGAAGGTTCAATGACCTAAAATGTGCAGCTACAGAAAAAATCGTGGTTCTGCGTATTCTTTTTAGAATCCTGGGAGGATTTTCTTGTTGCTGGGGTGTACAGAACACCCCGCTTGAGTGATCGCGGCTTAAAACCCTTTCCGCTTTGATGGCACACAATTTGTTTGAAAATTACAAGAATTCTCTTTTTAATTTTGTTTCTATACGCGCGAGCGCGCGGGTTTCAAACTTTGGGTCAACTTTGAAGAGAAAAACGCTCTCTCGACTTATACACGGATCGGTCTATAGTTTGAAATAGACACTATCAGTGACGCACACAAGGGGGGTCCTGGGGTCCGGATCCCCCCCCAAAGCCCTCGATTTTTTCCGATTGGTTATAATTCTAAGTATATAATACGTAAAATTGAATTAAATATTTGTTATTAATGATTAATTTTATTAATTAATGCTAATTATTGAATAAATAATTAGCATTAATTAATAAAATTAATCATTAATAACAAATATTTAATTC